>CM046363.1:7596606-7620047 GCA_025413025.1 Ficus hispida
ACAAAAGCAATGATAAACGACATAGAGGAAAATTTTAGAGAAGCAAAGCCCAACTTAGTCCTTCTGGAGGAGAATATACATAAAAAATTGTAGGAGATGGTACTCAAATTTCATGGAATTTTTTTTTTTTTTGTGTGTTCATTTCTTTTCAAACTGTTGCAGGTCATTACTTCTTCTGGTTGTTTATCTCCTTAAGAGACTTATTGCAGTAAAGAATTTTGGAGATAACAAATTTGAAAAGAGTCAAATGCTCCTTTGTTCAAAATACTTTCCTCGATCTTCGAGCAACAAAAACTAACTCTTTACCGCTTAGTTTTGAAAAATATATTTTTAAAAAAAATTCTGAAAGAGAGAATCCAGCAAACACAAACTAACCATTGCTATTGCTTCCTCTACATCATCCTTGTTTCTACCAGCCACACGTCCTCTCAAGGATTCCAACGCATCCCTAAGCTTCTTCAAAAGAACATGCTTTTCCAAAGAAGCTGCCTCTCTAAGTCTGGCCTGTACTTTACCAAAAATCAAAACAAACAAAACGGTTTAGACTTTCGTTCATATTATGCTGAACTCTGTAAGAACATTACAAGTCTACTTCCTGTAGGCACTTTACGAAAGAAGAAGAAACAGTTGCATGTTGTAAAGTGAAACTTTTTTGAGATATTTATATGGTCTATAACACATAAAAATCAACTTTTACACCTTAAAGAAAGCCATTGGTTTCATAACTGAAAAATATATATATATATACCATAATAAAAAAAAACACTATAAACTATTAGTCACCCTGTCAACTTTGTTTTAAATCAATTATTTCAATAGACATAACAGGAACATAGTTCCAACACCATTTCACGCGATAACCGCCGGCTTTAAGCCTCCAGAAGATTGGGATGATGTACAAGCATACCAATTACTAAATGACACACTGTATTGCCAAATTATTATCTAGCACAAATCAATATAGAACTGAGCACAAACGAAAAAAAATAAACAAAGTCATCGAACCCTTCCGACAATTTAGCGGCGGCAGCCAAGCCCTTCTCGAATTTACTGGCAGGTCGCGAACAGAGAGCCGATTCTGCTGCTCCAACAGTTGTGCAGTCTCGCGCGCAACAACCCTTTCATTGATAGCACTCTGGGATCATCCTTACCCTCCACAATCTGATTGTTGGTTCCGAGTTTGTAATTCGGAAACCGACTAGAAGCAAATATTACATCAGCCGAAAACCGCCGGAACGGCCTCTTTTTGCATCGTGTCACCAAAATCCCTATCACCCTCGTCATTATTCGAACAAGTTACCCTGTCAATCACCACAAACTAAGATTCAACCACACAAATTCCTGCACACAAAGAAAAAAAAAATCGAGTTCATTGTTCAGAAAACCCTAGAGTTCATTATGATCGCTGTAACGTGTAAAAAGGTATAATTTCACTATTTAGCTTAGAACTACCAAAATCCAGCTCAATCAAAAAGAATTAAGAATAATCCAAATTTCCCACAAGTTTCCTCTAATTTTACCAGCAACCAAACAAACCCAATTCCATAACAAAAATCCCCAAACTAAGCTCAAAAAATACAAAGCAGAACTCAAGACAAGAAAATAAAGCTACAACAGCTCAACAATGACCACCACAACACACAAAGACTAGAAAAATGAGAA
Source organism: Ficus hispida (assembly GCA_025413025.1). Classification (NCBI taxonomy): domain Eukaryota; kingdom Viridiplantae; phylum Streptophyta; class Magnoliopsida; order Rosales; family Moraceae; genus Ficus; species Ficus hispida. The sequence goes on from CM046363.1 coordinate 7,598,269, forward strand.
CCCAAAAACCCTAGCTCAGAAAATTCCATTATTTTTGGCTCTTCCATAGTAGAAAACAAAAGTGAAAATGGAGACAAAAAGGGAGACATGAACTTACAGATCAAAAATAAACAAAAAAGTAGTTCCCAAAATGGAGAATGAGCTTCGAGAGATTCTTGGATCAGATGCAGAACTATCCAATAATATTTGTTGATTGTCAAAAAAATGGATCAAATTTGTTGTTGTTCTTATAATTATAGAGAAGAGAAAGGAGTTTTTGTAGGGAGAGAGAGTGAGAGAGAATTGGAAAAGATGGGGCTTTGGTACTGCTTTTTGAAAAGAAGATGGAAGAGAGAGAAGGAAAAGCCGCTCACTGTTGTTAGCTGTGGCTATTTTTTATATTTTATATTTATTTTATTTTACTTTTACTAGTGATATTTGAGTTACACCTTCAGTCTCATATTAATTTTTTTAATTTTTAATTTTACATATTACATTATCTCAAAATTTTAATTTATTATACAAACAGCCTCTATAATGATATGCTGTAAAAAAATTATACAAAAATTAAATACATTCAACTCATATAAATTTTAATTAAGACTAAAATCATAATTATAAAAAATTTTTAAAAAAACTATACCTCTAAAATTTCTATGATGATGTCTTATATATTTAATAAAAAACAATTTATTTTATAATAAAAAACCGTATTATGTAAAATTAAAAATATTAAGAATCAACGCATGCGTTCGATATTTGAATTCATTACTCTATTGTTAGCTTTTTTGTTTTTTGCTAAAAATAATAAAAATAATAATATTTTAAAAAAATAATCAATTTTAATTTAAATTTTTTCATTAAATTTCAAACTCGTCCTCCATCTTTATAATTTGAGGATTATTTTAATAAATAACCCAAAATTTTTTTAAGTGAAAAATGGAATAAATTAATAAATAAGTAAACAAGCAAATTCAAGATCGTTTACCAAATGAAAAGGACCAACAGAGGGGACGGTTGAGATTTGATGTTGAGGGCGGCAGGGGATGTCATGCTTATGCTTTAAACTTCAAACTCTTTTTTTGGCGGGTCCCACTTCGACCTTCCCACTCTCTTTTTTTAATTTATTTTTCTGTTCTAATTTCGTATGAACTTCAAACTCTTTTTTTTTATTTTATTTTTTAATACTTATTTTGATTCAATATATACTAGAAGAACTCTAGCAGCCATGATAAAGGCATGATTTGATTTTCAAGCATATTAAATCGGGCCGTCGTTATTGTCTGTTGAACTTGTTTGACACCTTCAATGTTTGCTTTGTTAATTAATTGTTATAATCAAAAGAATCGATTTATTGGACGGATTGAATTATGATTTAAAAATCGTTTTTCTTTTTAATTTTGATAGGATTATGAGTTGTTATAAAAAGAACTTATAGTTTGTTTGGCATTCCAATTCAAACTATCCAATTCAAATTTTTTTTTATCTTTTTCCTAAAAAGTTTTTATCTTTTTCTCAAAAAGTTTTTTGTCTTCTCTGAAAATTCAAATAAATTTACTATTAAAACTTAAAAATCTCAACTTAAACTACTCCACTAAACAAACCATTAGGGGATGCTTGGTGAATAAGTTGAGTTTGAGTTGAGTTGAGATTTTTAAGTTTGAATAATAATTTTTGTTATCTTTTTCAGAAAAGACAAAAAAAATTTTCATAAAAAAATAAAAAATATGATAAAAAAATATAATTTAATTTGAGTTGAGTGATAATGTCAAACTGGATCCTTAGTTTATTTATCAAATTATAGTAGAAAAAATAAAGTTGAGGTAGAATTAATATTTAAATTTAGTAGATCATTTATTAGTTGTGAAATGATAGTTGATTTACTGGATTTAATTAATAATTAATGGTGTAATTATTGTGGTTTAGTTTTTGACCCTTTTTTTTTTTTTGGGGTTAGGGGTGGTAGACTGTTATAGACTCCACCGACCGTTAACTGAACTGAAAAGGACTGAGTAGGGCCTGAATACGACAGAATGGCCCTTCATGTTAGTTGACTTTTGTTTCCAATTAACCAATCACTTTCTTCTTTCTCAACTCAAAATTAAAACTATTAATTAATATTAAAAAAAACCTCATTCTAATTCCTTCCCGCTCGGAACACATCAAACATCATGCGTGTTTTTTTTTTTTTGCTTTGCTGAGAAGTGTTCATGCGTGATTACTGTCACGATTAAATAAAAAAGCCAAAAATAAAATTAACAAATAGACCAATAAATTTAGGGAGTTTTTAGGGGAGGGGAGGGCGAGAGAGAGACCTTTAAATAAAAAAGCCAAAAATAAAATTAACAAATAGACCAATAAATTTAGGGAGTTTTTAGGGGAGGGAGGGCGAGAGAGAGACGGTCTCTCGGTCTCTAGTGTTGGATTTTGGTGGGGGGAGGGGGGAGGGGGGAGGGGGGAGGGAGATACAGCCGAAGTTCGACACTTGTATCAGACCTGTTGGAGAGAGGGAGGGAGGGGAGGAAAGAGAGAAAGGAGGAGGGGGGAACCTTTCTCTGTTTTTTTTTAATTGTTTTTAATTTTTTTAATTGATATGATTAAGAGTATTTTCTTTCAAAAAATACAAATATGTTTCTCATGTGACTATTTCGTAAGTTCTTTAATGGGATCAAACGGAAATAATCAAATTGTTACCTTTTTAGGGAGTTTAGGGTTAGCATGGCAAAAAAAAAAAAATCAAAATGTCACCTCTTAAAGAATTCAAGGACCATTTAAGTCAATACTCTTAATACAATTTAAAACATATAGAACACTAAACCCTAATTAGTAATGATTGAAGAAAGAGTAAACTATGCATCTTGATAAGAACGAAACTGTGACTAGTTTTTTTTTTTATTATCACATTACCCTTTGCAGAATTTGGTATTTTTCTTGTTTATGTTTGACAAAAAAAATTCTATTAATTTTATGTCATATAAAAAAATTAAAAAGAAAACTTTTTTGGGTTAAGAAATTGAATAAAGATTACACGTAATACAAGTAACAAAGACTTTTTTTTTTTTTAAAGACAAATAAAACAAAAGTTTAACTATGAAAAAAAAAAAAAGAAGAAAAAAAACATGATTTCATGAAAAGGTAAACAAAACTATAATTCGACTAGTTGCACAAACAAAACTTCTATTTTTTCACTTCCCAATTCATTTACAAGCCACATGTCAATCTTTATAAAGAAAAAACTATGTGTTTATCGATAGAGAGTGATTTGTTACAATTTGTAAATCCAAGATGTAAATTATAAGTTTAAGTACAAATTGTAACTATACAACGTTTGTGGGGTGACAATGCAATTTAGCCTAAAAATTTGACAAAATTGTAGAAACGAGAATACTATCAAGACGATTCATTGAAAAAACCAAGAAGAGTTTGGTAAAATAATTATTTTTACGAACTGAAAGTTTGCAAAAGTGTTTACATGGGAGGGGTTAAGCTAGCCCCCATATATGACTAGAAGATGGACCTTTGAGTTTTGATGCCATCAACGTTGTTAGAGGCGGCCAAGGATTTTTTGATGGGGGTCGATATTAAATTATGATAGATCATGTTAAAGAATATGTTAGTCAAATTCAAAGTGGTACGGTTTATTACGTTTCTTATAAAAGGAATAAGGAAGCCTACTCTTTAATTAGTCTTGCTCTTTCTAAGCACTTATTTGGCATACTGTTTTCAAATATAAAAATTCATTCTGAAATAAGAATATAAGATGAATGATGTTTGTAATAAAGAAAAAATAAATGTTGTAGGGATTCATAAAGTGTGAGAAAATGGATTTGGATTTGAAATGAGACACCAAACACATCATATGGGCTGATGGCATGGCCAACTTTTTCAATTGCTTCGTAAGGTTTGATTTCCCATTGCTAATGAAATTATGATTTATCTTTGAAAAAATGAAATTAACATATTGACAATTGTTTTTTAAAATATTTATACTGAACAATCTGTGCAGTTATAGTTATGCAAAAACACTATTAGATGTTTGTTTCAATTATTTGAAAACATTTGCTTCACAAAACATAAGTCTCTATTTGGAGGAACCATCTGGATTGTAATATTTGAATATAAATATTTGAACAAAAATATTTAAATTGTCACCCGAACTGACTTTTAAATGTTAACATTTAAAACAATACATTTGAGTAAAAGCATTTGAATTTATGTTAAATGTCAAAATGGACATGCTAATGCTTTTTTTCAAATGTGAAAAGTTTAAACACTTATTTGGATATTCCATTCAAATGGAATAGTCTAAATTGAAGTAAATGATTACCCCAATAGACCAGTATATTCGATATGAAATGAAACTAATGTTTTAAAAAAAAAAATTTTTTTAAACATTCGAGTGGTGTTTAGTATTGTTTTTATTTGTTTTGAAATGATGTTATCTTTGGCACGAAAATAAATGAAACTAAATTAAGAATGATGTTGAAATTATTTTTAGAAGAGTGTTTGGTTATAATTTTAGAGATATTGATTTGAATATAAAAAGATGAATTGTGTTTAAGTATGTTTTTAAAAACATCTGTTAAGTTATATTTCTTAACAATGAAAACATAAATACGAAGGGAAAAAAAAAAAGCCATTCAAATAGTGTCATATGATCCACTTGATCATTTAAGAAGAAAATAAAAATGTTGCTCAAATTTCCTCAATTTGAATATTATATACATATACTAAAACAAAAGGGGGTTTTACTGTTACCGTAACAGTGATGAACAGTGTTTTTTGTCTCCTTCCCTCTCATTTTGTCGTTATAGCTACAGTGTCGTGCAGTAATGAACAGTAAAAAAAGCCGGTTTTCGCGCCCCTCGCTACAGTCGCGCACAGTAACCAACAGTGCATGCGCCCCGTTTTTCACGCTCTTTCTACAGTGTTCCACAGCCTCAAACAGTGCAAAAGTTTCTGCACAGTGGAATTACCGTTTTGCCCCTCCCTCCTTGGCTGCCGAATGGCTTCTTCACCCTTGGAATAGTGCGCGGACGATTTTGCCCTCCAAATATATACTAAAGGATGTAACTTTTTACTGTTCATGAACAGTAAAGTTACTATTTTACCCTTTAGATTAGCTGTTGTTGCCTTTTCTAGTATATCCGAATGCCCATTGTATCCTCCTTTTATTGTTTGGACGGTTTTGCCCCTCGAAATTTGCCTGTTAGTTTTTTGTCTATAGTAGCTTTCCTTTTTTGTCCCTCAAACCATAACAACTTTTCCCTTTCTCTCTCTCTGCCGCCGCTTGCCTTTCCTCTCTTCTTTTCTGAGTTGTTTTTTTTGTTTTGCCTTCTCTGTCTCTCTCTCTCTCTTCATTTTTCTTTTTCTTCTTTATTTGCTTTTTGATTTTCTGATATAAAAGATATTACGTAAAAATGATATAAAAGATAAAATAAAAAAAAATTTAACTGTTTACTAATAGATAATTTATGCATAACAATAAAATAAAATATATCCGTAAATAAATAAATTTATAAAAATCAATTGTATATAAATTTAATATATGTTTATATGTTTCCATAAAATTTCGAAATTTTTTTACTTCAATTATACAATATATGTAATATAATAAAATAAGGAAAAAAAATGTAAATATTGAAATAGTACATATAAAGTGGAAAAAAAAATTTGAATTGAAATTTAAACTATTTATAATATAAAAATATAGGCTCAGTAAATATATTTCATAAACTATATATTTCATAATATAATACTTAAAAAATAAAAATTAAATAAAAATAACAATAAAATAAAATAGTGGCTTTCCTTTTTTGTCCCTCAAACCATGACAACTTTTCCCTTTGTCTCTCCGCCGCCGCCGCTTGCCTTCCTCTCTTCTTTTCTGAGTTGTTTTTTTTGTTTTGCCTTCTTTATCTCTCTCGCTCTCTGTCTCTCTCTCTTTCTCTTCATTTTTCTTTTTCTTCTTTATTTGCTTTTTGGTTTTCTCATAGTCAGATCTGTAAAATTTTTGCCCTCAATAATATAATATACATACTAGAATAAATTTAATAATACAATTTAGATATATAAATATTATATATAAATTAGACAAAAATATATCAATTGAAATTAAAATCTTTTATTATAAAAAAATTTAAATGCATTAAATATATTTAACAAAATCCATAATCTATAGTATGACACTTACAAAATTAATCTTACGTAAAAATGATATAAAAGATAAAATAAAAAAAATTTTAACTGTTTACTAATAGATAATTTATGCATAACAATAAAATAAAATATATCCGTAAATAAATAAATTTATAAAAATCAAATTGTATATAAATTTAATATATGTTTATATGTTTCCATAAAATTTTGAATTTTTTTACTTCAATTATACAATATATGTAATATAATAAAATAAGGAAAAAATGTAAATATTGAAATAGTACATATAAAGTGGAAAAAAAAAATTTGAATTGAAATTTTAACAATTTATAATATAAAAATATAAGCTCAGTAAATATATTTCATAAACTATATATTTCATAATATGATACTTAAAAAATAAAAATTGAATAAAAATAACAATAAAATAAAATAGCATAAAATTTACCTACTTATCAATATTTTATTTTTTGACCTAAATAAAAATTGAATAAAAATGACAATAAAATAAAAAAGCATAAAATTTTCCTATTTAACAATATTTTATTTTTAAGTGTAAAATAAATCATATATAAAATTTTTGTTTTATTTTAGTCTGCATTTTATATGTTTTGTATATTTAATCATAAAACAGAAATTTAGAGAAAAAAAACATAAAATATAAACATGATTAAATATTCAAAAAAAATTTATAAAGTAAACTATATAATTCATAATATGCTACTTAAAAAATAAAAATTGAATAAAAATTACAATAAAATAAAAAAGCATAAAATTTTCCTACTTACCAATATTTTATTTTTAAGTGTAAAATAAATCGTATATAAAATTTTTGTTTTATTTTAGTCTGTATTTTATATGTTTTGTATATTTAATCATAAACCAGAAATTTAGAGAAAAAATATAAAATATAAACATGATTAAATATTAAATTGAAAAAAATTATAAAGTGGAAGTAACGTAAATAAAAAATAAATTAATACAATCAAGTTGTACTAATTATAGAAATGAAATAATATACAAAAATAATTAAATATTAAATGAAAAAAATATTTACAAACAAATGAAAAACAATTTAAGATAATAAACAAATACATTAACAGAATACAATTATAGTATTAAACTTAAGTTAATGAAATTTTGTTTATTATATGCTTTTTCAAATTCTTTTATTTTATTTATTATTCATTGTCTTTTATTAGAAGATATTATTATATTTTGTGATAATTGCTAAAATTTTTACTTAAAATATTTTACCATAATATTTCTTATTAATATCTTCTTATTGCTTATAAGTTTTTTTTTTCAATAAAATAGTTTAATATTTTTCGTTCTTTTGAATTACATTTACATGTTTACTTTTACTTTTGTAACAATATTTAATACTGTTATTTTTCTATATTATATTACAAAATTAGAATAATGAAAAAAAAAATCTGGAAAAAATACTGATTATTCAAGACGCTTAAAACGTCAAAAAATTCAAAATTATATAAATAATAATAAGGCATCTACATCAACAAATGCGGACATTTCAAATAAATATTATGATATTATAATAATAAATACTAAACAAATTTACTGGTAATAAATATATTATTTATCTTAAATAACTACTTTTATGTTATAATATTCAATTATTTCTTTTTTTTTCCTGCATCCCTGTGCGTAGCACGGGCATTAAACTCGTATATACTATAATAACATTTGAGTTCTTTTTAATTAATTTTTTTGTCTCTTTGATTTAAGTTTTAAAATATCAAATTTTTTCGTTTCAAATCTGATTGAAATGATTATTTCTCCTATCCGTTTAGATTGAAAAGAGAAACAAAACTATATCCATATTTTCTATCGAAATTTTTCATGGACATTGAGATTTTTTGTAAGATTTATTAAAATTGTTTTCAATATCTATCAAAACACATATTCAAATACTCTATTAAAATATCATATTACAGACATCCCAATATCATTTTAAATATATTTATATTCAAATATTTATATTTCATTATTTTTCATTTCAAATGTTACTGTTGGCTTCTCCAAATGGACCCTATGTTCGCAAAATACTTTTCACAACTTTGAACTAATTGGGAATAGCTGCGATAAAGCTCTTTTGAGAAACACTATCGATGGTGTCTAATTTAAGGGTTAGAAATGATAGTATAATAAAATAAAGGCTCATAAAATAAGATATACCAGATCTTATTATGCACTTAAATACATACAAATATCCTATTCTTAAATTTTTACCAAAATTAGAAAAAACTAATACTTCGTTTGGAATTCAAATTCAAACTCAAACTAAAATTTTCATCTCAGTTTTATCTTTTTCTGAAAAATTTTTTATCTTTTTTAAAAAATCAACACAAATTTACTATTAAAACTTAAAATTTCTAACTCAAACTCATTCACTAAACGGATCTTAAAAAATTGAATTTTTGGACTCCCTTCCCCTCTGCCCCTCATCTCCATGGACCATGGGTATCGGCCACTGCCATCTTCAGCTCCAGCGAACTCAGCAATGGCAGCCACACCACTATCTTCGCTCGCGATCGTCGGCGTCAGAAAGAAAGAGAGTTGAAAGACATAGAGAGGAGATCTAGTAACGAAGCTTGGGAAGCGATGGCCGAGAGAGAGAGAGATGCTGGAGTGGGGGGGGGGGGGGGGGGTGGTCGTTAATGAGTCGATGATGGCCTGAGTTACATGACGGCTTGCTGGGGTGGAAGGAGAGAGATGGAGGCTGGGCTCGTGATCATCGATGTTAGGGGGAGGGGGGTCAACAGGCTTCTTCAGTGGGGGACGGGGGGCTACTGTGGTGGGCACCTGATCTGGGTCGTCGGGGGGGGGGGGGGGGGTGTTGTCGCCGATTACCGATGGCGGCTTAGGGGGTGTCGGGAGGTTTCATCGGATTGGGGGGAGTTTTTTTAAATTTTTTTATATATTATTTTTAAATTTTTTAATCATAATATAAAATAAGTTATATTATAATTATCATACATAAATAATATCTATTACATCTCAATCTTTTTTTTTAATAATAATTATTAAGGTTAATCATTTTTCAAAACGACAAAAATCCAAATAACGACAGAATCCATCGTTTAATACTTTTGACACCTGATCAAGCATTGGCTTGTAGCTGCATACATTACTTTGCCCTGTCGTTTGCCTGATTATCGCTGGTTCAAGCGACCAAACATCAAATGTATTTGCCCTTCTTTTGATAAACAATTTGGAAAAGTCGCTCTCTTTTTCTCCATAATATTGTGGCACCAAATAGGTAATTGTTCAAAGTTCCTAAAACGAACTCCGAAAACCCAAATGGCATTTCCTTTCTCTGAACTCGACCTATTGTTCGTCCGAGTTGGAAGAAAAGAGGTTTCAATTAGTTGGGTTTTTTTTTTTTGCTTTTTTGGGCATTGTATAACGACAATGAACCACTTCCTGAGTCAACTTTAGTAATCTGGATTGTGTGGTTTGGCCGTCTAGTTAATGTTTACTGGTGAAAATCTTTGTCGGCCTGTAAACTGCGTTGCAGAGTAATTGCACACCAACTGTTTGATTGAAGGCCTCAAAGACTGACTCGGTAGTTTCTCTGTGTTATGTTCCTCTTGGATAGTCAATTTTAACTGGGTCATGTCGCTTTTACTTTACCAATTACTGAATGATAACATGCTCACTTGATCACCATATGATGATTTTGAAATGCTTGAGTTCAGTGATTAGTATACGGAAAAGCGATTTTAACATGTTCAAGAATCCATTTTTGCTTTGTTTGTCGACCTTTTAGGCAATCAAAATGCTGTTTCGATTTCATTACATTTCCTCTGGCTCCCCAGAAATTTGTTCCAGTAGATTGCGAAGAATGCGACTTTGTTTTTAATCTTTCATATAAAGAAGCTGTTGATTGATATGTATTGATAATCTAACTACTTCTTTCCTCTTTATTCAATGTAGATACATCGCTTTCTGAATTATGCGTGAATAAACGGGAAAAAAAAAAAAAAAAACCCAACTCAAACCAGCCCTTTTGAATCTCTCTCTCTCTATGTTTCATCACCATGCTCGCCATAGACTCTTCCCACTCTCTCTACTCTCAATCAAACTCAAACTAATTCAATCCCAACTCCAAACCCGCGTTCCAAACTTTTCGTTGTTTCACACGCTTGCCCTCTCAATCTCTCAGTCCCACTCTGACCTCCTCCCACTCTGCTCTGTCGTTCAGTCTCTTCGCCAAGCCAAGCAAGTCCATGCTTTAGCCCTTCTCAATGGCCTCCTTCCTCACAGCGTTTCCCTCTGTGCTTCGCTCATTCTCAGCTACGCCTCGTTCGGAGCTCCTTCAGCTTCTTGGCGTCTCTTCGAAGAGACCGTGGAGTATTGTCGCACTGCATTTTTGTGGAACACTCTCATTCGGGCTAATTCAGTTGCTGGGATTCATGATGGGCTTGGAATTTACAACCGGATGGTGCGTCTTGGTGTTGTTCGTGATGATCACACTTTCCCTTTCGTTCTTAAGGTTTGTTCCGATTTTTCAGAGTTTCGTAAAGGTATGGAGATTCATGGGTGTGTTTTCAAACTCGGTTTTGATTCAGATGTGTTTGTTGGGAATACTTTGTTGTCATTTTATGGGAACTGCGGGGACTTAGCGAGTGCAAGGAAGGTGTTCGACGAAATGCCTGAGAGAGATGTTGTGTCTTGGAATACGGCTATTGGGGTGTTTTCTGTTAATGGGTTTCATCTAGAGGCGCTTAGATGTTATAAAGAAATGACTTCGACTTTGTTTGAGCCTAATTCTGTGAGCGTTGTCTCTGTGTTGCCTGTTTGTGTTGACCTTGAAGATGAGCTGATGGCGTGGCAGATTCATTGCTATGTTGTGAAGGTTGGTTATGATCTTCATGTGACTATTGGCAACGCGTTAGTAGATGTCTATGGGAAATGTGGTAATGTGTGGGCCTCAAAGCGGGTTTTTGATGAAATGACATGCAGGAATGAGGTCTCTTGGAATTCAGCCATTACCAGTCTTGCTTATATAGGGTGCAATACCGAGGCCTTGGATATATTTAGGTCAATGATTGATTCTGGGGTAAGTCCGAACTCTATCACCATTTCTAGCATGCTACCAGTTTTAGTTGAACTAGGATTTTTCGGAGCAGCCAAGGAAATCCATGGTTTCAGTGTAAGAATGAGCATGTGTTCTGATATTTTCATTTCCAACTCATTAATTGATATGTATGCAAAATCAGGCTGTTCAATTTCGGCATCCAATGTGTTCAAAAATATGAGGGAAAAGAATATTGTTTCTTGGAATGCTATGGTAGCTAACTTTGCTCAAAACAGGCTTGAGTTGGCAGCGATAGAACTTATAAGACAAATGCAAGATCATGGTGAGACTCCTAACCGTGTCACTTTCACAAACGTTCTTCCAGCTTGTTCACGGTTGGGTTTCCTTCATCCTGGAAAAGAAATCCACACAAGGGCAATTCGCATGGGAGCCGCATTTGATTTGTTTGTCTCCAATGCACTCATAGACATGTATGCGAAATGTGCCAGCCTTTCTGCTGCTCGAAATGTCTTTAATATCTCCCTCAGAGACGAAGTCTCTTATAACACACTAATTGTGGGTTATTCTCAAGCAACTGATTGCTCTGAATCTCTTAGGTTGTTTTCAGAAATGACGCTTGCCGGAATGGCGCACGATATTGTTTCCTTCGTGGGTGTGATATCAGCTTGTGCAAATCTAGGCGCAATCAAGCATGGCCAAGAAGTCCACGGATCTCTAATAAGAATTTATTCCCACACTCATCTTTTTGTTGCAAACTCACTCTTGGACTTCTACACCAAATGCGGAAGAATCGATCTCGCTAGTAAGGTCTTTGAGCGGATTCCAAACAAGGACGTAACATCTTGGAACACCATGATTTTGGGATATGGAATGCTAGGGGAGCAAGACACTGCAATTCATCTTTTCGAAGCAATGAAAGAAGACAATGTAGTATATGATTCAGTATCATATATCGCAGTTTTGTCAGCCTGTAGCCATGGAGGGCTAGTTGAAAAGGGGAAGAAATACTTCAAGCAAATGCAGGGTCAAAACATTGATCCAACACAAATGCATTACACATGTATGGTAGATCTTCTCGGCCGATCTGGCCTCTTGGAAGAGGCAGCTGAGCTCATTAGAGGCCTGCCTGTGGTCCCAGATGCCAATGTGTGGGGTGCTTTGCTTGGGGCATGCAGAATCCACGGAAATGTGGAGCTTGGGACCTGGGCAGCCGAGAATCTGTTTAGGTTGAAGCCTCATCATTCAGGGTACTACATACTTCTTTCGAATATGTATGCGGAAGCTGGGAGGTGGAATGAGGCAAATGTGGTGAGGGAATTGATGAAGTCAAGGGGAGTGAAGAAGGGCCCTGGTTGTAGTTGGGTTCAGATTGGGAACAGGGTTCATGCTTTCGGCATTGGAGAGAGAATAGAGGACTTAGATTTCGGTCTTTTGAATGCAGAATCCTTGTAGTCTTCAAGATGTAAGATCGAGGGCGGCTCAGAAGGTATAATACCAGTTTGAAATTTGAATCTACTTAAGTTCTGATTTCCTTGGAATGGCATTAGGTAGAACAGGCAGAACAGTTTTATGTCCTATAAAACATATATATACATTAATTTACAAAACATTGGAGCTTCACTGCATCTCATGAAAGATCTACTTCTCTGTAAATTCTGGTAAAGACTCCGCGTGTGAGAGAGTTTTGTTCATTCGTTTTTTGTTCTCACACCGAAATGAAACATTTTTTTGTACTATGACAGACCAAACAGTGCATAGTAGGAAGAAGGTAATACAACTTTTTTCTTTAATCTTTATGTCCAGTGAAGGCTGTATATGAAAGTTAATCATAGTCGTTCGATCCTCTGAACATCATGAGTTCATTGTCATTGTATCCTTTCATTGGCCATTTCTATTACCTCTGCAAATGATACCGTCGATCTCGTCTCTGCTATGTTATATCATCGAAACTTTTTATTAGAAACAAAATAGGGTATCCTACGTCAAAATTGCCTCGAAACAAAAAAGTATGCAAACGATTACTTGGACTTGGAGCAATGGTAACATCTCGGAACTATCCACAACCAGTTCCACCAGTATTATAATGTGCGGTTGAATACTTTATTGGTTAAATGAATAGGAAAAAAGAAAATATGTTATCCAATATACGAGTTATATGTAATAATGTCGTAAATTTGACATCTCTTTATATTTTTGTCCACTATAGTATTAAATTTGATAACTTTGTTATTTCATAATACTAAAATTATCAACTTTAATGTTACCGTTTGTAAAATTATAAAGATGTATTCAAAACATAGCTCTTTATCTAATTTTTTCTCAATATTGTTTATATTTAAGTAGGGACATATAACCTTTTTTTTTTTTTTTTTTTTTTAACTAAATAACATCGAAATATAAAAATTAAAGGGTATAAATTTAATTGGAATTATGTGGGAATTTGCAATTTTTAATGAAAGCAAAACAGAAAAATCATAAAATGTTTTTATCAAATTAATTTTAATGGGGGTTACGTGACAATATTTTATTTTTAGTACAGAAGCATATAAATTGTAAAATTTCCCAGATAGAATTAAAATAAGATAAAATTTCTGTGAAGCCAACAGTTCCAAATTGTCCCAACGCAAATCCGTTGCTAATGATACCTCTCTCTTCACTCAGTATGGCAAATCCGGATTAACTTCTAATAGATTCTCAAGAGAATAATTTGACAATTAGTTGCATCACAATTGCAAAACTTCACTACTGATTTATTACAATTGTTATTATTATTATTCCCTCTGCAAGTACACCCTTAAAAACGCAACCATAACGATACTCAGGAGTGAGGAAACGGCCTAGTAAAGATGTTACTTTTATTGTTGGCCCAAAATTGACCTTCTAACTTGGAAACCGATCATAGAACCAATGAAGAAAAGAAAAGAAAAGAGAAAAAACCCTTAAAAACTTATCACAAATCACATATCAATGCAACAAATCCATGGCCGACTTCGTGAAAATAAACAAAATCCGGGTCAAATTTATATGAACAGCACAAAGCAAGCTCGAGGATATGCCGCCTAGATATCCGGTTGCATCACCAATGCTTGTTAAAGAGCAACAAGAACCAGCTGGCCACTCCATTTGACAGATTTTCTAGGTCTTTAGGACTCCCACTTTCAGAAAAGCTTTTGTCATATGGAATTAACCATGCTGAATTTCCACTCCATTCCAATTCTGCAGGTTCGATTGCCGCAGCTTGGAGGCAATTTTAGAAGCTTTTTCCTCGACTGTTTGATCCCGCAGCTTCTATAAACATAGCTTGTGGTTGTCCCGATATGAGTGTTTCTTTCTGAAAGCTGCTGCTGTTGGGATGGTAAGCCTATCCTTGAGCATAAAAGATATTTAATATCACTTCATATACCAGTTACCTGCGAGTTAAAATGAAGATTTCACAGATAAGAGCCTTTTTTAAGGAAAGACGGAAAAATATTATAGGAAAAACATTATGGCATGCAAGTAAGCTGCCTAGAAAAATAATAAATAAATTCACCCTCTTGGCTTAACATATTTGTAACTTTATGAAACAAGTAAATACAGAGAGACCTAAAGTAAATGCAGAAGAGCATACCAATCTGCAAACAAGTCTCTCTTCTAGAACCATCCAAGGAAATGCACAGCGCGGAGTGGGTGAACTAAAACAATATTCTTTCTTCTCCAAAAGCCTGATTCTTTAATTTATCAGTACCATTAGTATTGCATTCTCTTATTGACATTCCTTTGTTTAAACTTTTCATGTTCTAGAGACTGTTTATACTTTGGACTCTGCACTGCAGTTACACGAAGGACCTGCGTCACATGAAAATAAAAAGGGAAACAGAATGAATTACAGTCCGATCGAATGACTCACATGTAAATTTGATGAGTCACAAAGGCATAAGTAAACATAATAATACTAGGATTCTCTACATACCAGTAATGAGACAACGTGGCTGTGGCAAAACAAAATCAACATCTACACCTTACGGGCAAGGGTCCTCTGCTTTGTTGCATGTTGTACTACTTTTTCCTCGACTGAAAGGCCCTTTCGTCGTCTTACGTTATCAATGAGCTTTCTTGCTGTATTATGGAGCACACTAGAACCATCACCAAACTCTTCAATTTCCTCTTCGGTTTTAGGTACAAAGAAAGGATCCTCGGGAAGAGCTTCCCAGTGGCTAAGCACAAGAAGAGCACTAGCAGCTCCAGAAGTCCACCTCCTAAGTTCATCTGCAAAACCTAAGCTTTCTGAAACAGGGACATATGCATGGACTGTAAACAACGGTGAGCCTTCCTGCATTTCTTCTTTTAGAACCCGTGCCCTCCTCCGTGCAAGTACAGCATACATGGGACCAAGATATTCAGTCGACGTGTTCAACTCACAGAAGTACATGGCTTCCACAAGCCGAGGTTTCTTTTGAAGCACAGCTGTTCTACAAGCCTCCTTGACCGCTGTCATAACCTGTCCAGTGAAGATACCATATTGTTCCGAGTGCTGGTGTGAGGTTTCAGATTCATCAGAATGTGCGGTCGATGGAGAAATGCATGCTTCAACAACAAATGCCATGCCCCACATAGGTTCTTCACATAAGGGTCCAGCTGCGGTAGCTAGTTGAAATCCAGACACAACGCTGCTCTTAAGACGCTCTGCTTCAGAGTATAATGCTTGAGTTACTTCTGAAGCTGGCTTATCTACCGTCTCACAGTGGCCGGAATCATCTGCAAATCCTAGTTTCCGAGATATGAGAGAAGAACCATGAATGAGAATAGAGTTGTCAGTACTCCTTCCTTCAGAGTCTGGAGCAAAGAGGATGTTAGGACCAATCTGCTGAGGTCCGAGTGACCAGATCCTATTTAGAAGCTTTAGCCATTTTCTTTTGCATTTTTCTGCTCGGTCCTTGTCATTTTCATTTCCAGATAACATATCACTATCCACAGCATCCACTATGCGTTTCCTTAGAGCTTCTACAGGATTCTCGTCCTCCGTAATGTTTGATATCTGTTTTTCCAAGCTTCTATTCGCATGGCCTGCCTTATCCCTGATAATATCTCCAAGTAAATCAGAACTTTCATCAAGAACCTTAGTTAAAGAAGGTGGTAGCTTCATGACTCGTACCCGAACTATACATCTTCCATTTGGCGTTGTCTTCTCAATATAATCTGAGCTCCCAGTTAGGGATTTTAGATTCTCAAGAGTATTAGATACCTCACCCTCGATGGTCTCTTTATAGGAGACGAGAGGAGGTGAGACTTCCAAGCTTACCCTAGCAAACCTCTCCTTCAATCCTTTATGCATCTCTCGAGATGGACTTCTCCTGCCGCAGCCAGAACATGTTCTCCCCTCGCAGAAACTGTGACCTCTACGAATGGATCTGCCCGATTCAGAAGCTTTAAACCTTTCATTAATGCAGCCATATCTGCCGGATCAGATGGTTCAATTGCAACTCTAAGAGTAGGAGCAACTTGAAATACCATACTTGAAAAAGGCCAACAATTCTTCGTAGAAGAAAGGGTTGCACTTTTCAGAATATGCTGGCCAAGGCCTTTGATAGCCACAATTTTCCCGGCATGTGCGGACGGGACACATTTAAACCTTGGCCCATCATTAAATACAAAGATTGTAACTCAGCCTCCTGTACATGCTTCTGTATCGATTCCCCTTTTAATGGATCGTATAGAGCTGAAAGAACGAATATTCTCTGTCCTGCTTTAAGAACCCCGCTAAAGATCCTCGCAAAGGCAAGAAAGCACTCCCCAGATGCACCATCTTCACCTTCATCAGCCAAATGGTCTAGTACTTCCCCATTGGAGCCCCTTTGAGGAAGCATTTCACCGGCACAGCAAACATTTTAGACACAAACGCAACACAAGGAGCTTCAAGCCTCGAATCACAAGCTTCGACTGATTTTCTAACTAGCTCTGCCTGTGCAAGCACATTAGAATCAACCCATTATCCAAAACCTCTCTTTTCGGGAGCAAGCGTGAAATACGAAACGCCTCGCTGTAATGGGTCGGGCAAACACTTAATCACCATTGATAAGATTGCATCAGACAAAGGAAGCCAACGGCTCATTACTGCCTGAAGCACAACTTTAGGATCCTTGTTTTGAAGCTCACGTGGCGGTACAGACAGATTGAACGTCTTAATCACCTTCTCAAGCATCCCTTTATTCCCGTCAGGCTCTGACGCCTGGTAAACCAGCCAGAGCTGCTCAAGCACAAGCTGTACAAACATGGGCCGAGCTTTACTCCTCCGCCGATCCCCTTCTTCCCGACAATCATCTTACTCTTGGCATTGTAGTACAAGGACCCCACAAAGCCTTTGCAACGCGGCCGCACTGGCCCCAAGCTTAGAGGCGTAAAACTCGGCGAAATCATGATACTAAAACCCCACCCGTCCAACGCACACGCGAAAACCACATTCCCCTTCTGGGGCTGGAAAGTATCTTCCTCATCTTCCTCCACAAACTCAACACCACCACCACTATCACCCGAATTTTCCGAAGCCGCCCGCACGGCGAGTATCGAATCGACTTCGGACAGGTACTTTCGGACTTAAACGCACTCATGATCCCATTAACCTCATGAACAATTCTCAACAATCTAGTGTAAGCTTCCATGGGGCTCAATTTAAGTTCGGTAATCAACCTATCGATCTTGTTGAGGACAAGCAGGGGGTTACCTTCTCGATCCAGGACTGGCGGAGGACGGCGTGGGTCTGGATGTGGACGCCCCTCAACGGCGTCGACGAGGAGGAGGGCGCCGTCGGAGAGGCGGGCGGCGGTGGAGACCTCGCTGCAGAAGTCCATGTGGCCGGGGGAGTCGATGAGGTTGACGGAGTGGTCGAGGAAGCGGAGGGAGAATGGAGGAGCTCTTCATGGTTATGGCGCGGCGCTGCTCCTCGTCAAGGAAGTCCATGAAGCGGAGGCGGCCGGCGAGCTTCGGGTGGAGGACGCCGCCGCCGGCGGAAGCTATCAGGTGGTCGGCGAGGTCGTCTTGCGTGGTCCACGTGGGCCAAGATGCAGATGTTCCGGATTTTTCGCGCGTCGGAATCGCCCATTTTTATTTTTTTTAATCTATTTTGATTTTGATTGGCCGACAGGAAAAATTTTTGTGGTTAGAATGCTGTTTGGCCGGAATTCAATGTTAAGGATGTTCTCCGAGGTTGACGGCGAATTCTTTCTCTTTCTTCCCTACTTGTTTTCCCTTCTTCTTCAGAAAAGAAGAAGACAGATTGTATTACAGGGAAAAATTAGGGTTTTTAGGTGGTTTATTGGGTTAATCAAAACTGTAAAATTTATAAATAAAATTTATTTTTTTAAAAATATATGTTATTTTTTATAAATAAAAAATAGAGAAATCTGTGATAGAGACCCTCTGAGGATCACTACCAGTAGAGTCTTTTTTGGACCGTTAAGATTTATCGAACGGTTTAAATATTGATGGTGTACGATATTTATCATACACCTAACCTCATATAATCATTCACACCTAAACTCTTCTCCGTCGTCGGCGATCTTTCTGCAGCCGGCGACGGATGCCGAC
This sequence comes from Ficus hispida, assembly GCA_025413025.1. Taxonomy (NCBI): domain Eukaryota; kingdom Viridiplantae; phylum Streptophyta; class Magnoliopsida; order Rosales; family Moraceae; genus Ficus; species Ficus hispida. The sequence goes on from CM046363.1 coordinate 7,617,035, forward strand.
GACTCATCCCCGACGTCGGCGACCCAACTCCGGCCACCTCCGGCCCCTAGCCCCGGACGCCGGCCGTCGCCGCCGGCGACCTCATTTTCTCTCTCTTCCCCTTTCTTTCTCTTCTCTCTCTCTTTCCCTCTCTCTCTTCCCCTTTCTCTCTCTTCCCCTCCCTCCCGCCGGCCCCACCCCGGCCTCCCCCACCACCGACGACCCCTCACCCGGCCGCCACCCTCCCCCGGCCTCCCCCCCGGACGACCCCCCTCTCTCTTCCCTTTCTCTCTCTTCTCTTCTCTCTCTTCCCCTCTTCTCTTCCCCACCCCGGCTACCCCCAGTCCCCCCCTCCCCGCCGGCCCGACCCCAGCCCGGTGAGCCCCCCACCTCCGGCACCCCTCCCCCGGCCTCCCCCACCCCCCGCCCCTCGCCCCTCGTGAAATCGCGATATGAATTGTTATATTCGGTCATTGCAATTGCAATTTACAAACTGTAGTTAAAAATAAAAAATATACAAATAATGATGGGATTTTTTTTTTGGTGTATATTTTTGCTTTTATTTTTTTGGCGATTATGATAATTGTTGGTGTTAAATTTCGTCAAACACTAAAAGTACCTCTAAAGACCTGTAACACTATGGGATAAAAATGCTTGATGAACACTAATAAAACCAGCAAAACTAACAAGTAAAATGAAGGCACAGGTGTTTCGGATGCTTTTAAGTCAGCAAAATTTGAGTGAATTTAAGAGTTTCAGTATTGCAATAAAATGCGTACTTTTACCTTCAAATAACAGCAGTTTATAGATTACTAGAGATGGTAACTGATAAATGACCGAAATCACGACCAGCACCAAATGAGATGGTTTATTTCCTTTCTTAGAATTACGTGATACTAGTGTCATCTCTTTTTATTAAGATGAAATTAGTCCATATAAGGCATTAATCTGTGTCATCGCAAACTTGGAGATTGAGCAATAGCTAGGCCGTTATGAGGAGCCTCAACTAGGGGCCTTGGCGAAGTCACCTTCGTGAGATGCCTCGGTTAGGCGCCTTGACGGCCTCTGGCGAGCTGCTTCAGCTAGGCAACTTGGTTGGTGAGGTCACCTCCGTGAGGATCCTCGGCTAGGCATCTTGGTGATGCCATCTTGGTGAGGCGCCTTGTCTTAATGATCACTGAACAGGCGTGCCATAATGGCTGACCTTGAGCTTGGACTCTTCTTCCTTGTGAACCACAAGCTCCGGCAAATGGGGCACGTCCAGCCAAAAAATTTTTTTTTCCCCTCCTGGGATTAGAATATCATCCGACAATAATAAACATTAAAATCACATTATTTCAGATTTTTATTTTGGAAAATACTAATTCTTAATTGATTGGTTATTAAGTAGTTTGATACAACCTATCCCTTGTTCTTACGTCGGATGACTAAATGTTAAAACGACTTGCTTAGTAAAGAGTACTTACACAATTAGAATAATTTACAAGAAAAAATTTAAAAAAGGAACTTGTTAATTGCAATTGTTGACATGGACTTGCAACCCATACTTATCCATATCTATACTTATATACTAGACTAAAAAAAACGAATGACACTTTCTAAAGTGCTATTCATCCATCCCTATGAAGACGCCATGTGACACTTCCAATGCTCATCACGTGACCTTTTTTTTATCCTTTACTTGTCTATATTGTGACTGGTTTGAGTTATGTCATGAATTCCCAAGTATTTTACCAACTTCCTTATAATATATATTTTTTAGTTGTGATCATGACATCACTTATTTCAAAAAGAGTATTATTTACCTGGTAGAAGACACCTTCGATTTTGTAACGACTTTAAATTATTAGACAACAGGGGAATCTACATTTTATAGCATCGTTCTAGAATATTAAAAAAAAAAAAAAAACACAGATTGTACCTGCAAAAATTTGATGGCAGGTGAATCAGACAACAATTGTACAGAGCAAAAAATTAAATTAAAAAGAAAAAGAAAAAAAATAGTGGTCACCTCCGGTAGATGCTACGACTGGTGACACACAACAGCCTTGCAAGAAAGGTCATCGTCTACCATCCAAACACCCAATTCTTCAAGCCGCTTCCTAAACAAATCTGGACCTATCTTCCTAGAGCCGAAAACAATCTTTTTTCCAACCCCTAAAGATAATTTGCTTACATTTTCACTACTAGGCAATATCAATGCCAAAGTTCGTCTCATCAACTCGTGTAATTGTTGCACCCTTTTTTCTAATAAGTTGGCGACTAGATGCACAAAACTCATACTCTCTTTTTCGCTCAAGAAAGAGTTCACTGTAATTACGACATCCGAGATGAGCTTATCAACCCAAATTTTGCGAGCAGAAGTTGAGCTTCTAACAAAGAAAAGTTCTGAGCTCTTCCCGGCGAAGAAGTCAGAGGTGTGTTCAAACTCGAGATGAGGATAACCCTCGACGAGGAGTGTGTTTCCCTCCATCACCAAGGAACTGTACCCAAATTCGATGCACTTCTTAATCACATAGGCCTTGACTAAAATGGTGTTTATCAGTTCTACACGGGAATCTTGAATGTCTTTAATTTTGGGAGTATCTATATTCCGCAGAAATTGATCTCAATAACCACGGGATGTCCCTTTCTCGCAAGTTCAAGCAGGAAATCCGACTCCGGGCCAATAAATACGTAGTTCCAAATGTTTAGCTTCTCAAAGTTGCAGAGAAGGTTCCTTACAACCATGTCAGGTACCCCATATAGGTTCAGAGAATAACGGTCTCCTGTTTCTGCACCGAGCGAAGAACAGACCCAAGTTCATCAAACCTCCTAACAACCCTTTCAGGAAGAACTTCCCTGAAACAGAAATCATACACTTCAGGTTTCTCAATGGCTGCATTGCCAGAAGGTCAAAATCTAGAGAGTCTTCATCTAACAAAATGGAATCAGGCCCAGCAGTTTTCCCATAGTTAACACCGGCATCTCTGTGAGAGACACTTAATGCTCTCTCATGTAAAAAATTAGTGTAAAAATTATAATAGCTACGAGA
>CM046363.1:7620147-7661484 GCA_025413025.1 Ficus hispida
AAAATTAAAAAAAAATGATTAATTTTTTTTTATTCATTATCATATTATTAATCAAAAGTAAAATAATTATTATGATATTAAGACAATAAAATTAAATTGTGTAATTTTTTATTTAAAAAAATTAAAAAAGTAAAAAAGAATGAATTAAAATAAGTAAAATATAAAAATATAAAAGTAGAAATATAATAATATATTATGATAAGAAAAAGTTCTTTTTTTACTTTAATAACGTTAATAGTAATTAGGATAGTTATATAATATTAAGTTAATAAAAACATATTATATTTAATTAATAAAAATAATTAATATAGATTGTTATTATTTTTTAATATAATTCTTTATAAATGAACTTAGGATAAAATGACAATTTAATGTTAATAGAAGAAATGAGAGTAAGAAAAGGGACATAAGATTACCAATTCCATTCCTTAATCTTGAATTGGTGTGAAACTTATCATTCTCACTCCTATTTAAAAAAAAATAAAAATAAATAAATAAGTAAATAAAAGATTGATTTTCACTCTCTATTCTCAATCCCTGTTTCTAGTAAGTAAACATGTCCCAAATGTATTTGTCCTTCTTTTGATAAACAAATTGGAAAAGTCGCTCTCATTTTCTCCATAGTATTGTGGCACCAAATAGGTAATTGTTCAAAGTCCCTAAAACGAACTCCGAAAACCCAAATGGCATTTCCTTGTCTCTGAACTCGACCTATTGTTCGTCCGAGTTGGAAGAAAAGAGGTTTCAATTAGTTTGAGTTTTTTATTTTTTTTTGGGCACTGCACTGTATAACGACGATGAACCACTTCCTGAGTCAACTTAGTGATCTAGATTGTGGGGTTTGGGCGTTTAGTTAATATTTACTGGTGAAAATCTTTGTCTGACTGTAAACTGCGTTGTAGAGTAATTGCACACCAACTGTTTGATTGAAGGCTCAAAGACTGACTCGGTAGTTTCTCTGTGTTGTGTTCCTTTTGGATAGTCAATTTTAACTGGGTCATGTCGCTTTTACTTTACCAATTACTGAATGATTACATGCTCACTTGATCACCATATGATGATTTTGAAATGCTTGAGTTCAGTGATTAGTATACGGAAAAGCGATTTTATCATGTTCAAGAATCCATTTTTGCTTTGTATGTCGACCTTTTAGGCAATCAAAATGCTGTTTCGATTTCATTACATTTCCTCTGGCTCCCAGAAATTTGTTCCAGTAGATTGCTAAGAATGCAACTTTGTTTTTAATCTTTCATATAAAGAAACTGTTGATTGATATGTATTGATAATCTAACTACTTCTTTCCTTTTTAATCAATGTAGATACATCGCTTTCTGAATTATGCGTCAAAAAACGGGGAAAAAAAAAAAAAAAACCCAACTCAAACCAGCCCTTGGAATCTCTCTCTCTCTATGTTTCACCACCATGCTCGCCATAAACTCTTCCCACTCTCTCTACTCTCAATCAAACTCAAACTAATTCAATCCCAACTCCAAACCCGCATTCCAAACCTTTCGTTGTTTCACACGCTTGCCCTCTCAATCTCTCAGTCCCACTCTGACCTCCTCCCACTCTGCTCTGTCGTTCAGTCTCTTCGCCAAGCCAAGCAAGTCCATGCTTTAGCCCTTCTCAATGGCCTCCTTCCTCACAGCGTTTCCCTCTGTGCTTCGCTCATTCTCAGCTACGCCTCGTTCGGAGCTCCTTCAGCTTCTTGGCGTCTCTTCGAAGAGACCGTGGAGTACTGTCGCACTGCATTTTTGTGGAACACTCTCATTCGGGCTAATTCAGTTGCTGGGATTCATGATGGGCTTGGAATTTACAACCGGATGGTGCGTCTTGGTGTTGTTCGTGATGATCACACTTTCCCTTTCGTTCTTAAGGTTTGTTCCGATTTTTCAGAGTTTCGTAAGGGTATGGAGATTCATGGGTGTGTTTTCAAACTCGGTTTTGATTCAGATGTGTTTGTTGGGAATACTTTGTTGTCATTTTATGGGAACTGCGGGGACTTAGCGAGTGCAAGGAAGGTGTTCGACGAAATGCCTGAGAGAGATGTTGTGTCTTGGAATACGGCTATTGGGGTGTTTTCTGTTAATGGGTTTCATCTAGAGGCGCTTAGATGTTATAAAGAAATGACTTCGACTTTGTTTGAGCCTAATTCTGTGAGCGTTGTCTCTGTGTTGCCTGTTTGTGTTGATCTTGAAGATGAGCTGATGGCGTGGCAGATTCATTGCTATGTTGTGAAGGTTGGTTATGATCTTCATGTGACTATTGGCAACGCGCTAGTAGATGTCTATGGGAAATGTGGTAATGTGTGGGCCTCAAAGCGGGTTTTTGATGAAATGACATGCAGGAATGAGGTCTCTTGGAATTCAGCCATTACCAGTCTTGCTTATATAGGGCACAATACCGAGGCCTTGGATATATTTTGGTCAATGATTGATTCTGGGGTAAGTCCGAACTCTATCACCATTTCTAGCATGCTACCAGTTTTAGTTGAACTAGGATTTTTCGGAGCAGCCAAGGAAATCCATGGTTTCAGTGTAAGAATGAGCATGTGTTCTGATATTTTCATTTCCAACTCATTAATTGATATGTATGCAAAATCAGGCTGTTCAATTTCGGCATCCAATGTGTTCAAAAATATGAGGGAAAAGAATATTGTTTCTTGGAATGCTATGGTAGCTAACTTTGCTCAAAACAGGCTTGAGTTGGCGGCGATAGAACTTATAAGACAAATGCAAGATCATGGTGAAACTCCTAACTGTGTCACTTTCACAAACGTTCTTCCAGCTTGTTCACGGTTGGGTTTCCTTCGTCCTGGAAAAGAAATCCACACAAGGGCAATTCGCATGGGAGCCACATTTGATTTGTTTGTCTCCAATGCACTCATAGACATGTATGCGAAATGTGCAGCCTTTCTGCTGCTCGAAATGTCTTTAATATCTCCCTCAGAGACGAAGTCTCTTATAACACACTTATTGTGGGATATTCTCAAGCAACTGATTGCTCTGAATCTCTTAGGTTGTTTTCAGAAATGACGCTTGCCGGAATGGCGCACGATATTGTTTCCTTCGTGGGTGTGATATCAGCTTGTGCAAATCTAGGCGCAATCAAGCATGGCCAAGAAGTCCACGGATCTCTAATAAGAATTTATTCCCACACTCATCTTTTTGTTGCAAACTCACTCTTGGACTTCTACACCAAATGCGGAAGAATCGATCTCGCTAGTAAGGTCTTTGAGCGGATTCCAAACAAGGACGTAACATCTTGGAACACCATGATTTTGGGATATGGAATGCTAGGGGAGCAAGACACTGCAATTCATCTTTTCGAAGCAATGAAAGAAGACAATGTAGTATATGATTCAGTATCATATATCGCAGTTTTGTCAGCCTGTAGCCATGGAGGCTAGTTGAAAAGGGAAGAAATACTTCAAGCAAATGCAGGGTCAAAACATTGATCCAACACAAATGCATTACACATGTATGGTAGATCTTCTCGGCCGATCTGGCCTCTTGGAAGAGGCAGCTGAGCTCATTAGAGGCCTGCCTGTGGTCCCAGATGCCAATGTGTGGGGTGCTTTGCTTGGGGCATGCAGAATCCACGGAAATGTGGAGCTTGGGACCTGGGCAGCCGAGAATCTGTTTAGGTTGAAGCCTCATCATTCAGGGTACTACATACTTCTTTCGAATATGTATGCGGAAGCTGGGAGGTGGAATGAGGCAAATGTGGTGAGGGAATTGATGAAGTCAAGGGGAGTGAAGAAGGGCCCTGGTTGTAGTTGGGTTCAGATTGGGAACAGGGTTCATGCTTTCGGCATTGGAGAGAGAATAGAGGACTTAGATTTCGGTCTTTTGAATGCAGAATCCTTGTAGTCTCAAGATGTAAGATCGAGGGCGGCTCAGAAGGTATAATACCAGTTTGAAATTTGAATCTACTTAAGTTCTGATTTCCTTGGAATGGCATTAGGTAGAACAGGCAGAACAGTTTTATGTCCTATAAAACATATATATACATTAATTACAAAACATTGGAGCTTCACTGCATCTCATGAAAGATCTACTTCTCTGTAAATTCTGGTAAAGACTCCGCGTGTGAGAGAGTTTTGTTCATTCGTTTTTGTTCTCACACCGAAATGAAACATTTTTTGTACTATGACAGACCAAACAGTGCATAGTAGGAAGAAGGTAATACAACTTTTTTCTTTGATCTTTATGTCCAGTGAAGGCTGTATATGAAAGTTAATCATAGTCGTTCGATCCTCTGAACATCATGAGTTCATTGTCATTGTATCCTTTCATTGGCCATTTCTATTACCTCTGCAAATGATACCGTCGATCTCGTCTCTGCTATGTTATATCATCGAAACTTTTTATTAGAAACAAAATAGGGTATCCTACGTCAAAATTGCCTCGAAACAAAAAAGTATGCAAACGATTACTTGGACTTGGAGCAATGGTAACATCTCGGAACTATCCACAACCAGTTCCACTAGTATATAATGTGCGGTTGAATACTTTATTGGTTAAATGAATAGGAAAAAAGAAAATATGTTATCCAATATACGAGTTATATGTATAATGTCGTAAATTTGACATCTCTTTATATTTTTGTCCACTATAGTATTAAATTTGATAACTTTGTTATTTCATAATACTAAAATTATCAACTTTAATGTTACCGTGTAAAATTATAAAGATGTATTCAAAACATAGCTCTTTATCTAATTTTTCTCAATATTTTTATATTTAAGTAGGGACATAAACCTTTTTTTTTTTTTTTTTTTAACTAAATAACATCGAAATATAAAAATTAAAGGGTATAAATTTAATTGGAATTATGTGGAATTTGCAATTTTTAATGAAAGCAAAACAGAAAAATATAAAATGTTTTATCAAATTAATTTTAATGGGGGTTACGTGACAATTTTTATTTTTAGTACAGAAGCATATAAATTGTAAAATTTCCGAGATAGAATTAAAATAAGATAAAATTTCTGTGAAGCCAACAGTTCCAAATGTCCCAACGCAAATCCGTTGCTAATGATACCTCTCTCTTCACTCGTATGGCAAATCCGGATTAACTTCTAATAGATTCTCAAGAGAATAATTTGACAATTAGTTGCATCACAATTGCAAAACTTCACTACTGATTTATTACAATTGTTATTATTATTATTCCCTCTGCAAGTACACCCTTAAAAACGCAACCATAACGATACTCAGGAGTGAGGAAACGGCCTAGTAAAGATGTTACTTTTATGTTGGCCCAAAATTGACCTTCTAACTTGGAAACCGATCATAGAACCAATGAAGAAAAGAAAAGAAAAGAGAAAAAACCCTTAAAAACTTATCACAAATCACATATCAATGCAACAAATCCATGGCCGACTTCGTGAAAATAAACAAAATCCGGGTCAAATTATATGAACAGCACAAAGCAAGCTCGAGGATATGCCGCCTAGATATCCGGTTGCATCACCAATGCTTGTTAAAGAGCAACAAGAACCAGCTGCCACTCCATTTGACAGATTTTCTAGGTCTTTAGGACTCCCACTTTCAGAAAAGCTTTTGTCATATGGAATTAACCATGCTGAATTTCCACTCCATTCCAATTCTGCAGGTTCGATTGCCGCAGCTTGGAGGCAATTTTAGAAGCTTTTCCTCGACTGTTTGATCCGCAGCTTCTATAAACATAGCTTGTGGTTGTCCCGATATGAGTGTTTCTTTCTGAAAGCTGCTGCTGTTGGGATGGTAAGCCTATCCTTGAGCATAAAAGATATTTAATATCACTTCATATACCAGTTACCTGCGAGTTAAAATGAAGATTTCACAGATAAGAGCCTTTTTTAAGGAAAGACGGAAAAATATTATAGGAAAAACATTATGGCATGCAAGTAAGCTGCCTAGAAAAATAATAAATAAATTCACCCTCTTGGCTTAACATATTTGTAACTTTATGAAACAAGTAAATACAGAGAGACCTAAAGTAAATGCAGAAGAGCATACCAATCTGCAAACAAGTCTCTCTTCTAGAACCATCCAAGGAAATGCACAGCGCGGATGGGTGAACTAAAACAATATTCTTTCTTCTCCAAAAGCCTGATTCTTTAATTTATCAGTACCATTAGTATTGCATTCTCTTATTGACATTCCTTTGTTTAAACTTTTCATGTTCTAGAGACTGTTTATACTTTGGACTCTGCACTGCAGTTACACGAAGGACCTGCGTCACATGAAAATAAAAAGGGAAACAGAATGAATTACAGTCCGATCGAATGACTCACATGTAAATTTGATGAGTCACAAAGGCATAAGTAAACATAATAATACTAGGATTCTCTACATACCAGTAATGAGACAACGTGGCCGTGGCAAAACAAAATCAACATCTACACCTTACGGGCAAGGGTCCTCTGCTTTGTTGCATGTTGTACTACTTTTTCCTCGACTGAAAGGCCCTTTCGTCGTCTTACGTTATCAATGAGCTTTCTTGCTGTATTATGGAGCACACTAGAACCATCACCAAACTCTTCAATTTCCTCTTCGGTTTTAGGTACAAAGAAAGGATCCTCGGGAAGAGCTTCCCAGTGGCTAAGCACAAGAAGAGCACTAGCAGCTCCAGAAGTCCACCTCCTAAGTTCATCTGCAAAACCTAAGCTTTCTGAAACAGGGACATATGCATGGACTGTAAACAACGGTGAGCCTTCCTGCATTTCTTCTTTAGAACCCGTGCCCTCCTCCGTGCAAGTACAGCATACATGGGACCAAGATATTCAGTCGACGTGTTCAACTCACAGAAGTACATGGCTTCCACAAGCCGAGGTTTCTTTTGAAGCACAGCTGTTCTACAAGCCTCCTTGACCGCTGTCATAACCTGTCCAGTGAAGATACCATATTGTTCCGAGTGCTGGTGTGAGGTTTCAGATTCATCAGAATGTGCGGTCGATGGAGAAATGCATGCTTCAACAACAAATGCCATGCCCCACATAGGTTCTTCACATAAGGGTCCAGCTGCGGTAGCTAGTTGAAATCCAGACACAACGCTGCTCTTAAGACGCTCTGCTTCAGAGTATAATGCTTGAGTTACTTCTGAAGCTGGCTTATCTACCGTCTCACAGTGGCCGGAATCATCTGCAAATCCTAGTTTCCGAGATATGAGAGAAGAACCATGAATGAGAATAGAGTTGTCAGTACTCCTTCCTTCAGAGTCTGGAGCAAAGAGGATGTTAGGACCAATCTGCTGAGGTCCGAGTGACCAGATCCTATTTAGAAGCTTTAGCCATTTTCTTTTGCATTTTTCTGCTCGGTCCTTGTCATTTTCATTTCCAGATAACATATCACTATCCACAGCATCCACTATGCGTTTCCTTAGAGCTTCTACAGGATTCTCGTCCTCCGTAATGTTTGATATCTGTTTTTCCAAGCTTCTATTCGCATGGCCTGCCTTATCCCTGATAATATCTCCAAGTAAATCAGAACTTTCATCAAGAACCTTAGTTAAAGAAGGTGGTAGCTTCATGACTCGTACCCGAACTATACATCTTCCATTTGGCGTTGTCTTCTCAATATAATCTGAGCTCCCAGTTAGGGATTTTAGATTCTCAAGAGTATTAGATACCTCACCCTCGATGGTCTCTTTATAGGAGACGAGAGGAGGTGAGACTTCCAAGCTTACCCTAGCAAACCTCTCCTTCAAATCCTTTATGCATCTCTCGAGATGGACTTCTCCTGCCGCAGCCAGAACATGTTCTCCCCTCGCAGAAACTGTGACCTCTACGAATGGATCTGCCCGATTCAGAAGCTTTAAACCTTTCATTAATGCAGCCATATCTGCCGGATCAGATGGTTCAATTGCAACTCTAAGAGTAGGAGCAACTTGAAATACCATACTTGAAAAAGGCCAACAATTCTTCGTAGAAGAAAGGGTTGCACTTTTCAGAATATGCTGGCCAAGGCCTTTGATAGCCACAATTTTCCCGGCATGTGCGGACGGGACACATTTTAAACCTTGGCCCATCATTAAATACAAAGATTGTAACTCAGCCTCCTGTACATGCTTCTGTATCGATTCCCCTTTTAATGGATCGTATAGAGCTGAAAGAACGAATATTCTCTGTCCTGCTTTAAGAACCCCGCTAAAGATCCTCGCAAAGGCAAGAAAGCACTCCCCAGATGCACCATCTTCACCTTCATCAGCCAAATGGTCTAGTACTTCCCCATTGGAGCCCCTTTGAGGAAGCATTTTCACCGGCACAGCAAACATTTTAGACACAAACGCAACACAAGGAGCTTCAAGCCTCGAATCACAAGCTTCGACTGATTTTCTAACTAGCTCTGCCTGTGCAAGCACATTAGAATCAACCCCATTATCCAAAACCTCTCTTTTCGGGAGCAAGCGTGAAATACGAAACGCCTGCGCTGTAATTGGGTCGGGCAAACACTTAATCACCATTGATAAGATTGCATCAGACAAAGGAAGCCAACGGCTCATTACTGCCTGAAGCACAACTTTAGGATCCTTGTTTTGAAGCTCACGTGGCGGTACAGACAGATTGAACGTCTTAATCACCTTCTCAAGCATCCCTTTATTCCCGTCAGGCTCTGACGCCTGGTAAACCAGCCAGAGCTGCTCAAGCACAAGCTGTACAAACATGGGCCGAGCTTTACTCCCTCCGCCGATCCCCTTCTTCCCGACAATCATCTTACTCTTGGCATTGTAGTACCAAGGACCCCACAAAGCCTTTTGCAACGCGGCCGCACTGGCCCCAAGCTTAGAGGCGTAAAACTCGGCGAAATCATGAATACTAAAACCCCACCCGTCCAACGCACACGCGAAAACCACATTCCCCTTCTGGGGCTGGAAAGTATCTTCCTCATCTTCCTCCACAAACTCAACACCACCACCACTATCACCCGAATTTTCCGAAGCCGCCCGCACGGCGAGTATCGAATCGACTTCGGACAGGTACTTTTCGGACTTAAACGCACTCATGATCCCATTAACCTCATGAACAATTCTCAACAATCTAGTGTAAGCTTCCATGGGGCTCAATTTAAGTTCGGTAATCAACCTATCGATCTTGTTGAGGACAAGGCAGGGGGTTACCTTCTCGATCCAGGACTGGCGGAGGACGGCGTGGGTCTGGATGTGGACGCCCTCAACGGCGTCGACGAGGAGGAGGGCGCCGTCGGAGAGGCGGGCGGCGGTGGAGACCTCGCTGCAGAAGTCCATGTGGCCGGGGGAGTCGATGAGGTTGACGGAGTGGTCGAGGAAGCGGAGGGAGATGGAGGAGCTCTTCATGGTTATGGCGCGGCGCTGCTCCTCGTCAAGGAAGTCCATGAAGCGGAGGCGGCCGGCGAGCTTCGGGTGGAGGACGCCGCCGCCGGCGGAAGCTATCAGGTGGTCGGCGAGGGTCGTCTTGCCGTGGTCCACGTGGGCCAAGATGCAGATGTTCCGGATTTTTCGCGCGTCGGAATCGCCCATTTTTATTTTTTTTAATCTGATTTTGATTTTTGATTGGCCGACAGGAAAAATTTTTGTGGTTAGAATGCTGTTTGGCCGGAATTCAATGTTAAGGATGTTCTCCGAGGTTGACGGCGAATTCTTTCTCTTTTCTTCCCCTACTTGTTTTCCCTTCTTCTTCAGAAAAGAAGAAGACAGATTGTATTACAGGGAAAAATTAGGGTTTTTAGGTGGTTTATTGGGTTAATCAAAACTGTAAAATTTATAAATAAAATTTATTTTTTTAAAAATATATGTTATTTTTTATAAATAAAAAATAGAGAAATCTGTGATAGAGACCCTCTGAGGATCACTACCAGTAGAGTCTTTTTTTGGACCGTTAAGATTTAATCGAACGGTTTAAATATTGATGGTGTACGATATTTATCATACACCTAACCTCATATAATCATTCACACCTAAACTCTTCTCCGTCGTCGGCGATCTTTCTGCAGCCGGCGACGGATGGAGACTCATCCTGACGTGGCGAAAAGATTTTTACCAAAAAATAAAGAAAATAGTAAACTACAGGTATTATTTATATTAACTGAATTGATCATTTTTTTTTATTATTTCTATTTTTTAATCTGTTATTTCTTTATTTATCTAAATATTATTTACTTCTTTCTCCCTTAAATTTAAGACAAGGAGCCTAAATATATTAAAAAAAAAAAAAAAAAAAAAAAAAGGCATTGCATTGGAGTTGGAGTTGAGATGAAGAAGAAGTAGAGTAAAAGAATTCACTCCATTACAAAAGATGGAGTAACTTAAAGGAAAACCGGGTCTAGTTTATTCATTTATTTATTTAAAGCGACATATGCATTTTATATTCGGTCATTGCAATTGCAATTTACAAACTGTAGTTAAAAATAAAAAATATACAAATAATGATGGGATTTTTTTTTGGTGTATATTTTTGCTTTTTTTTTTGGCGATTATGATAATTGTTGGTGTTAAATTTCGTCAAACACTAAAAGTACCTCTAAAGACCTGTAACACTATGGGATAAAAATGCTTGATGAACACTAATAAACCAGCAAAATAACAAGTAAAATGAAGGCACAGGTGTTTCGGATGCTTTTAAGTCAGCAAAATTTGAGTGAATTTAAGAGTTTCAGTATTGCAATAAAATGCGTACTTTTACCTTCAAATAACAGCAGTTTATAGATTACTAGAGATGGTAACTGATAAATGACCGAAATCACGACCAGCACCAAATGAGATGGTTTATTTCCTTTCTTAGAATTACGTGATACTAGTGTCATCTCTTTTTATTAAGATGAAATTAGTCCATATAAGGCATTAATCTGTGTCATCGCAAACTTGGAGATTGAGCAATAGCTAGGCCGTTATGAGGAGCCTCAACTAGGGGCCTTGGCGAAGTCACCTTCGTGAGATGCCTCGGTTAGGCGCCTTGACGGCCTCTGGCGAGCTGCTTCAGCTAGGCAACTTGGTTGGTGAGGTCACCTCCGTGAGGATCCTCGGCTAGGCATCTTGGTGATGCCATCTTGGTGAGGCGCCTTGTCTTAATGATCACTGACAGGCGTGCCATAATGGCTGACCTTGAGCTTGGACTCTTCTTCCTTGTGAACCACAAGCTCCGGCAAATGGGGCACGTCCAGCCAAAAATTTTTTTTTTCCCCTCCTGGGATTAGAATATCATCCGACAATAATAAACATTAAAATCACATTATTTCAGATTTTTATTTTGGAAAATACTAATTCTTAATTGATTGGTTATTAAGTAGTTTGATACAACCTATCCCTTGTTCTTACGTCGGATGACTAAATGTTAAAACGACTTGCTTAGTAAAGAGTACTTACACAATTAGAATAATTTACAAGAAAAAATTTAAAAAAGGAACTTGTTAATTGCAATTGTTGACATGGACTTGCAACCCCATACTATATACAAAAGTGCTATTCATCCATCCCTATGAAGATGCCATGTGACACTTCCAATGCTCATCACGTGACCTTTTTTTTATCCTTTACTTGTCTATATTGTGACTGGTTTGAGTTATGTCATGAATTCCCAAGTATTTTACCAACTTCCTTATAATATATATTTTTTAGTTGTGATCATGACATCACTTATTTAAAAAGAGTATTATTTACCTGGTAGAAGACACCTTCGATTTTGTAACGACTTTAAATTATTAGACAACAGGGGAATCTACATTTTATAGCATCGTTCTAGAATATTAAAAAAAAAAAAAAAAACACAGATTGTACCTGCAAAAATTTGATGGCAGGTGAATCAGACAACAATTGTACAGAGCAAAAAATTAAATTAAAAAGAAAAAGAAAAAAAAAAATAGTGGTCACCTCCGGTAGATGCTACGACTGGTGACACACAACAGCCTTGCAAGAAAGGTCATCGTCTACCATCCAAACACCCAATTCTTCAAGCCGCTTCCTAAACAAATCTGGACCTATCTTCCTAGAACCGAAAACAATCTTTTTTCCAACCCCTAAAGATAATTTGCTTACATTTTCACTACTAGCAATATCAATGCCAAAGTTCGTCTCATCAACTCGTGTAATTGTTGCACCCTTTTTTTCTAATAAGTTGGCGACTAGATGCACAAAACTCATACTCTCTTTTTCGCTCAAGAAAGAGTTCACTGTAATTACGACATCCGAGATGAGCTTATCAACCCAAATTTTGCGAGCAGAAGTTGAGCTTCTAACAAAGAAAAGTTCTGAGCTCTTCCCGGCGAAGAAGTCAGAGGTGTGTTCAAACTCGAGATGAGGATAACCCTCGACGAGAGTGTGTTTCCCTCCATCACCAAGGAACTGTACCCAAATTCTACGCACTTCTTAATCACATAGGCCTTGACTAAAATGGTGTTTATCAGTTCTACACGGGAATCTTGAATGTCTTTAATTTTGGGAGTATCTATATTCCGCAGAAATTGATCTCCAATAACCACGGGATGTCCCTTTCTCGCAAGTTCAAGCAGGAAATCCGACTCCGGGCCAATAAATACGTAGTTCCAAATGTTTAGCTTCTCAAAGTTGCAGAGAAGGTTCCTTACAACCATGTCAGGTACCCCATATAGGTTCACGAGAATAACGGTCTCCTGTTTCTGCACCGAGCGAAGAACAGACCCAAGTTCATCAAACCTCCTAACAACCCTTTCAGGAAGAACTTCCCTGAAACAGAAATCATACCACTTCAGGTTTCTCAATGGCTGCATTGCCAGAAGGTCAAAATCTAGAGAGTCTTCATCTAACAAAATGGAATCAGGCCCAGCAGTTTTCCCATAGTTAACACCGGCATCTCTGTGAGAGACACTTAATGCTCTCTCATGTAAAAAATTAGTGTAAAAATTATAATAGCTACGAGAATGAATGAATTTAATAAACCAAGGAGTCCATATCCTCTCTCCCATCTTTTTGTACCATCCTGTAGTTACCTGCATACGAATTCCATATTATAATCGTGAAATACTTAAGATAGAAAAGATCACCAAGAAAGGATAACCTCAAAAATTGATCATCAAACCAAGATAGATAAAAGATGACGTACCATGCCATCAAGAAATGGCTTTATACCCTTGGCCTTGTTGTTGTCATACCACAATCTAAACTCTTTCCACGGTTTCGGAAAGAGAAGCTGACCCCAAGTGCCTACCAACTGGTATAAGAAAAGCCGAGTTCCACTATCCAATTGTATTTTATTTCCATGTTTACCTATAAAGAAAGTACAATGAATCTCATGAAATAAAATTTCAATGCCACGAATTAGCTCATGAAACATAAAAGTCATAACACAGATTAAAAAGGACAACAAACAAGGAGAACAATATTTCCTTGTCCGACAATAGGCACGGTTCACTTATAAAAGTACAAACAAAGCAAATCAACCAGGCAAGAAACAGAACTTTGTCTCTCTTAACAATTTCAAAAGAGAGATAGGGAACAAATTGTTCAAACGCAAAAATCCGTAACCATTTTAGTTTCAAAGGAAACATTTTTTGTAAGGAGCTCTAAACCTGCAATCTAACCTTTGAAAATTCAATTGAGTAAAACACAAACGTGAATGTTAATTAGTTTTAGACCAACTAGATTAAGGCTACCGACATTCTTATCGACAACATTTATTCCTCCTTTATTGTACAAGAAAACGAATCAGTTCACGTCAATGAACATAATTCAATTCCATTTTGAATCAAATCAATAAGAAACGTCAATTATATAAAAACAGACTCAGAGTTTCTATAATGAGCAAAAATCAGAGTCATAATTCTTCATAAAAGCTAAACAAACTACATATAATTTTCGTATCAGGAGAGCTCAAATTACGAGCTATATATCTACATCAATCATGACCAACCAGCTCCAAAATACCTCATTTGAAGAAACTTTGAGATCCTTCACCTTTCGGTGAACATACAAACCCAGTATATAACATTCACACAAACATATATATATTATATATAAATTTTCAACATCTCTGCATAAAAAGAAAAAGGACAAAAGCCAAAGTACCTGGGACAAACCTTGGTCGCTGAAGCGAAGCTCCATAGATGTACGGACGAAAGTTCGCAGCATTGTAGTAATAATTGACAATCAAACTCCTGAGAAACTTGTAGTAAAGCGGCGAAACTTCCAAATCATCCTCGACGACGAAGGCGAACTCGTCGTCGGAGCTAGGCCACCAGGACTCCAGCCACTGCGCCTGCAATCCAGCATTCTGCGTCCTGTAATGCACGATCTTGTCACCGAACTTCCAGACGAATCCGTCGACGAAGTCCAGGATCCGCCGCGATTCGCCGAGGGCGCGATCCGCATGGGCGGAGCCGTTGAGGAGCGGGAAGTGGTCGATGTGGACGTGGAGATGGACGCGATCGGAGAGGTAGTCGGCGGCGGCGAGGGAGCGGAGGCAGCGGGCGAGGGAATCGAGGCGGTTGAAGGCGAGGACCTTGACGATGAAGGTGAAGTCGCGGCGGAGGGGAAAGTAGGATTAGGGTTGGGGTTGGGGTTGGGGGTTGGGGATGGCGGTGGGGAGGAAGAGATAGGTGGAGCGGTGGTGGGAGAAGAGGAAGAAGAGGGCGGCGATGGAGAGGAGGAGGAGGAGGGGGAAGAAATGGCGCTTGGGACCCGCCATTGCTGAACTGGAATTGAAGCTCTGAAGATAAAGAGGGTTTCCTGAGCTACTGAAACGACGACGTTAAGCTCTGCCGCCTGTTACTGCGATTGCTGCTACTCAACATGTTTTCCCTCCCCACCCTTCACATTTGACGTATCACGTTATCTACCCCTGTCAGTGTCGGTTTGGACGGTAGATTATATTTTAAAATCTGCTCGGAAGGACATTTAGTGTCCGAATTTTGAATGTTGGAGTTTAATGAGTTTTGAAACTATGTTTTTGGTACAAAGTTTGAGGTGAAAATGTATTAAACTTGATACGTGTTTAAAAAAATAACAATATAAATGTTGTTTAGTTTATTCAAAATTATATATATATATATATTTTTGAAAAAATTATCTCAATTGATATGAAAAAATAAAGTTATGGACTCTTAGGACCATTTGAGAGGTTAATTGACATCTGGCTGTGTTTGGAGGACCAGTTCGGACTCAAATTTTTGAGTCCAAACTCAACTTAGTGCATTTGGCTTTTAGTTCAACTTGAACTCGAATGTGAACCGTTATATAGTGTATTGAGTTGGGTTTACTGTTGCCTGCCACCACGTGAATTGATTCCCAACTCGGAAGCCCCCCCCCTCGACAGACCCTTCTTCTTCGGCTCTCCTATCTTCAAGCAACACGCTGCACAGAAGTTCCTCTTCCCATCTGTGTTGCAACGGTTTGTAATACTTATTTTATCTTCTTTTCAAATCAAAACTATTTTTTACTATTCACATATCCAAATGTCTTTGGTAAATTCAAGTTTTAAACATCGATAATTTTATTATTTCAAGTTTAAATGAGATGATTTCTTTTTAAAAATATTGTAGAATTTTGAGAGAAACGAAACATATCATACTCATATTTTTTCTGAACATATTTTAATATTTTACATTTATTAACTCCAATAGTTTGTTCTCTCAACGCATATTTTTAAAACTACATATGATTTTCAAACCTAAACACATCTCCAAACCTCCCCAAACAAGTCCTTAAAAAAATGAGAGAGAGAAATTTGAAAAGGCGAATAATAGTAAAATTATAAGAAACAGGAAAAAAAAAAATTGATAAAGACGTTTCCAAACCTCACCCAAATAGGTTTAGAAGAATCACTTTGCAAATTAGAATGAAAAATTTTATGACCCGTTTCAATCATGAATAGCATTTGAATTGAATTTTATAATCAAACGTAGCTTCAAATGAAATTTATGTTTAGATAGTTTTTATTAAATGTAACATTTGAAAAGTATAAATATAGAAAAATAGGTATAATATGGATTTTTAAAAAATAAAACTTTGGATTTAGATTTCAGTTAAATTAATGTAAAATGGTAAAACATTCAAATATTTTTACTTCAATAATGACCCATTCAAACGTCTATTGCAGGAGTACAATAATAACCATTCCAACAGCTTATCTAAAAGAGTAATTAAGTGGTGATAATTTTTTCATTTGACCATTTAGCTCAGCTCATCTAAATGAGTAATTAAGTGGTGACAATGTTTTCATTTGACCATTTAGCTCAAAATGAGGATTGAGACTTCTCTTAAATTTGAGTCATTTGAATATTTTTGCATAATAAACAATTGAGAATGAATATATATATATATATATATATATATTTCTATGTTCTATTTAAGCTCCAAACTACCATAGTTTTTTGTTTCAATTCCGATTGAGGCCAATTATTTTTTATATGAGTTTAGAACGAAAATATAAATAAAGCTCCATCCTTATATCTAGTCCAAATTTGTTATGGATATTGAGGTTTTGTAAGATCTGTTAGAATTGATTTCAATATCTATCTAGACACGTATTCAAAATGTTTTATTTAAATGTTTCGATTAAGATTTGAACATCCAAACACTATTTTAAATGGTAATTCAAAATATTTTTGTTCCAATATTGTATCTAAAATGTTACTATTTAAATGGCCTAGCACACGGACCCCAAGTTTTGCACTCAAATTGAATATAGGAATCCAAATGATGTTTGAGATAAATGAATACGGTAAGAATTTCTAAAAAGTAAAGGACAAATTTTATTTTTCTCTCCTGAATTTTGATGGTCTCGTAACTTTGTTATCTGAACTTAAAAAACTAGTATAAATAATCTATGAACTATAAAATGTTATCTTTTTTACCCATACCGTCAGTTTAACGATGTAATTATTGACTTGACAATAACAAAATTGTAATTTAATAAGGATAAACTTTTTTTCTACCCTCTAAATTTTAATACTCTAATAATTATCATATGAACTCTAAAAGCTGGTGCTTATACCTCTCAAACTTTAAACTGTTAGCAAGAATTCCTCTCAATCTCTAAACCGTTAGCAAAATCACATTTTTTTTTTTTCACATTTTGGTCATATATGACTTAGAAAAACTTTATTTTGCCACTAATTTGTAGTACATTTGAAACCTAACTCCCCAAACATTGAAAAACTAGTATTTACACCTCTCTAACTTTAAATTGTTAGCAAAAAATACTCATTGTCTGTCATATTTTATCCACTTAAAATTAATGTGATACTAGTTTTAATAATAAAAAATATTAATTTCAACTAAAACTTTTGTTAATACAAAAACAACCTTAATAATCTATGAAAATTAAGTATAATATATTCAATATCAATACAATTTCATGCAAAAACAAAGCAGTATACACAATTACTGACACGCGTTATAATTATTTTTTAATAAAGATAAAGTTCAACTACACAAAAGCACGACACAATAGAAAACAAAACGAGAACAAATTTAACTTTTTTCCTTTTGAAAATTCAATTTTGTTAAACCAAAAAGTCTAAAAAAAAAAAAAGACAAAGAAACTAAAACATCCAAACAAGCTAGAAAAGAAAAAGCAAAAAATAAATAGAAAGTAAATATACTGACGCCTAAAAATGACTAATGCGTTCATAAAATTTGTTTTTAAAATTGAAGTCATTACAAGGAACAAAAAAAAAAAAAAATATATAATTAGACCTTTAAATTTTGATTGATTTCTAAGGTTATTTTTGTAATTATAAAGATTTTAATGTAAATTAACTTATATTGTTTAATCTAATGTCACATTAATTTTAAGTAGATGAAATATTAGTATTTTTACTAACAGTTTATAGGTTGAGAGGAAATAAATGGAGCTTTGTCTCTCTTAAAGGTTTCAAAAGAGAGATTTGGATAAGTAGTCCATTTTTACGACTTTTATAAGTTTCATTCGAAACAATTTTCACCTGAAATTTAGCCTCTGTTTAATAAGTTAATTGGAGTTAAAATTGTCAAGTTGGAGTTAATTGACTTTTAAAAACTAATCATAAAATTTATTGACCGTTTAAAAAAGATAAAAATTGAGATAAAAAAATATATTTAGTTTGAGATGAACTCAATGCCAAACGGAGCATTACTCTTTGCTTTCGAACAGTTTCCCGAACATCACCCACCGGTTGACAGGACATCACCAGAGAGCACACATAGTGCTATGTTTCAACTCTATTTGATGTGCACTTGACCTCTTTTGGTTTGGATGCAATGTATAGCCAACTACGTGACACTATTAAAATAAAGACTTTTTCCTACACAATAAGCAATTAGAAATTCCCTTGAGATTTTATACTTTTAATATGTGATTATAAACGAATAGATTACCAATGCTAGTCGGCCTAAAATCCACAGAAGACCCCTTAAAAGTTGTGAATTGATTTGAATGCTTTAATGCCATGGATGTAATACATTGTATTGTATCTATGAACACATGTTAACCATGACTTTAGTGAACCAAATTTTATTATTTTGTTCACACTTGTAGTTGTACCTTGATTTTCACTATGTGGCTTAGATATGTATAAATCTGGTTTGACTATGCCTTTTGCTACATGTGTAATGCATAATTTGTATATAACTTTGCATTGGTTACGGTACTTGAAAAGCTATTCCGATGAGTGACTCTGCATATGAAGGCCCTTGAGCTATTTAGTTCTGGATGTGGCATAAATGATAATAACTTTAAATGCTTTGTTTGACATTTAAGTTTAACTTCAATTAAATTGTATTTTTTCATCTCAGTTTTTATCTTTGTTTTGAAAATTCGATAAAATTTATAACTCATTTTTGAAAAGTCAATTAAGTCCAATTTAAAAATTTTATCTCCAACCGGTGAACCGAATGTAAGCAAAGTTCCTGAACAAGATAAGCTTAGATGGTGAGGATTTTTTTTTTTAATTTTTTTTATCAATGTCATTTACATTTCTATTATGGGCCATGTTAGGCTGGTGTCCTAACCCAAGCAGGCCTCTCCCTTGGAGATGATGTGGGGATAGGAAGCTGTTTGTGACTTGGGCCCATGGTGTCTAGTTGGACTTTTATTATTTCAGAACCTTCAGATTGATTCAATTTATTACAGGAGAGCTTCATGCTTGCCTCTTTCACGCTTTTGCATGCACTTTACGACATTGATCTATGCATTTGCTTCACCAGATATATATATATATATATATATATATATATGTTTAGATAACATTGTTTTGTGGCTGTTTGTACACATTATATTAATGTATGCACTTCAACTATGCGTTGTTGATTTGTGAGTTTCTGTTCATATGATTCTATGGCGTCTTGACTATGATTGTCCAAAGAAGTTTGGACCACATTGGTACTTCCATTATATATTATTTTATGAGCTTAGTAACATCATCGATGCACTAAATCACTTATTATTAATATATTAATGAAAATTTCTATAATTTACAATGTATTGTATGGTTTGAAAAAAATATTCATTGGGCTTAATGATCTTAAAAATTTAGATACTTATAGACTTATGGGCATTATAAATCATCAACTGATCAATAAAGAAAACACATATCATGGAATTGATAATTTAGTAACATCAAAGTCACATTGTTATATGAATTTCCAAAAGAAATGTGCAGTAATGAACAAATTCTCTGTCACTCCACGGCTGTCACTCACCACCCACCCCACCGCCGTTTATGTGGGCCCCCTTCCGAGTTCCACGGTGTCACAACTCACCCATTGTTGTACTGTTGCCTTCCCAGCATCACAAACTTTCCCCCTTGAAACCTAGTCGGCACCAACCCCTCCTTCCAGCCCCCAAACCCGCCCCCAGCCCCCTTGTTGAGCACGAATTTTTATTTGTATATAATAGAACAACTATTTTACCAAAATCTTTCTAGCAATCAGTGATCGAAGTACGATGGACAGTGCCCCAAGTCCAGAGATCGGTACTGCCAGTGGTCACTGCTAAGAAAGAGAAAGAAGGGAAAAAGATGAGGTATTTTTGTCCATTCATGTTTTTTATGGCTTGTTTAGTGTTTGAGTTCAACTTCAATTAAACTGTATTTTTTGATTGGATTTTGTCTTTTTTTTAACAGTCAATAAAAATTATAACTAGTTTTTGAAAAGTCAACTAATTTTAACTTAAAAATTTGAACTTAAAAATTTTAACTCTAACTAGCGATCCAAATGGAAGCTAAATATTTTGACTAGGTTGACTAATTGTAAAAAGATGGCATAGATTTGGAACTTGACTAGTATGATGGCTCAACTAGAAGAGGTGTCCAGGAGGTGGCTAACTTGTAAATCACTCAGACCAAAAGATGGAATTCCAGCCCAGCCTCAGCCCGAGCCTGACACAATCACCCAAGAGTCGAACGACTCGTGTGCCGGCCCTACTTAAAAGTTACACCTCTATTCTCTTCTTCATTAGGTTGCTTTAAGAATTCTATGTCTTTATTTGACTCTCCGGTTTGAACAAAATAATACTATTTCAAAATTTTTTTTTTTGGTTTTTTAGTCAATAAAAAAAATATAACTAATCTTTAAAAAATTAATCAATTATAATTTAAAATTTTCATTATTCATGCTCCTGATATATTAGATGCTATCACACATGTTCCTAATATATTAGATGCTATCATACATACAATCATACTCAATTCGATGGAATTATTTGATCTTAAAAGGGATATTCTATAATTTTGCACATGATGGGTTATTTCTTGGTTTCGTCCTCATTAAAAACTTGATTATTTTTAAATTATAATAGATAAAAATAATGTGCATACAGAGTCCTATTGAAAACATCCTATTGAAAACAAGAAATATCGGTGCACCAAACGCACTTTATGTATCATAATATTCTACCCGACACTACTTTTTTTTTTTTTTTTTTTTGGTTCAGTGTAACGAAAGAAAGCACAATATTATTTACTGACAACCTGCTATTCTTTTTTTTCTTTTTCTTTGTCGTTCAAAAGTAAGTTAATTTCTTGGACAAATTCAAGTGCTTTGATGTTTTGTTTTTGTTTTTCCTTCTTTTTATTTAGTAGCATAAAGCTAGTTACTTTAAGAAATTTGACTTGTATGCAACCCACGTTAGGAGAAAATAACAGTGTCATAAGAATATTTCTGTACTATTAATCGTTTTAAGCTTCTTCTTCTTCTTCTTCTTTTTTTATTTATTTTATTTATTTTATTTTTTAAGGATTTGTTATATACTATAGAGTCATATTCTACCAACATAGCAAGGTGATGACAGACAAGTGATCATTACTATATATGTATTTGGATGACTTTTCTCTTTATTTTGTAGCGCATTAGCCCTCCCTTTAATAATTCGTTATCACCGACATGATTTTATTTTAGGCAATAATTATTATTAGTCTATTTTCATAAATTACCTTTGAGTAATTTCGCTTGTCTCACTTTGACCTTTTGACATTCACTTTTAGAGTTCAACCTTTTGACTCCTTTTATAAATTATTTGCTTTCAGTCAAAATTTAACGCAAAAATACACATGAGGATTTTAGGAAGGATAAAATGATTAAAATAAAAAGTAGAAATGAAAAAGAATCTAAAATTAAGAAAGATATAAAAGATTTGGACATGATGGCTTTATGTTTTTCTTTTAAAATAAATATGTGCTTTTTTTATTCTTATTATTTTATCTTTCTTATTTGTTCACATGTTATTTTCGTGCTAGATTTTATCTAAAAATATATTATTTATTAATAGAGAGTTTAAAACTCTACATTTCAAAACATCCAGCAGTAACTAAACCTTTAAAACTGAATATCGGAGATCAAAATAAGACAAGCAGCTATCGCCAACGGACCATTTGTTAATTAGTTTTCTCCTCTACCCAAACTTAACACTCTATATTTGCTACTACAGTACTATTGTTTTATTTTACTTTCTTATTCTGTTTTTTTTTTTTTTTTTTTGATAAATCTTATTCTGTTTGTACTTAAAAGTAGGTTGCTTTAAGAAATCCATAATTGTTAGTCATATATTCTACTCCACACCCCAATTCAGCCGGTTTCTTTTTCTTTTTTCCCCTTTCATTTTGCACCGTAACAAAAGAAAAGAACAACTAATAAGAACCATTCTTTTCCTTTCTTTTTCCTTTTTTCGTCGTTTTCTTTCTTTATTTTTTCGTCGTTTTGTTTGGTTTTGTTTTTTTATTTTTATTTTTATTTTTATTTTTATTGGTCGTTTAAAAGCAAAATACTAAGTCCAACTTAAAAGCAAGTTGCTTTAAGGAATTTGATTTCAATGCAACCCACAGGAAGAATTAACAGTGTCTCCTTGTTTCATTTTTTTGATTATCTGTTCTACTGTACGCAGAGTCGTAATCTACCAGAACTATTTTTGCGTACAGACTTTTGGTTTATTTGTCAAATTTGCTATATCTAGTGATGATCTGATACAGATCGATCAAGTACTATTTCCATCACGTTAGCTTCTGTTGATAATTATCTAACCGTTAATCAAGTAATGGAAGAAGTCAATGTAGTCGCAAGATTTTTTTATACGGGTCAGATTAAAGAAGCAAAATGGGTATTCATATACCTGTAAATCCAGAAAATAATATAATTACAAACATCAAAATAATACAAAGCCATCTCCAAATAGGGCAAGAGGTATTGATGAGGTTCGGAATCCTAAAAAGTTAGGAAATTATGCACTTGTTTTGAAAGAATTAATGGAGATTAGGCAAGTTTCAAAGTTCTTAGGATAAATTGGAGGAACTCAATAATTTGCAAAAAGACATAATCATTTATTCTATAAAGAAAAATGCCTATAAATTTTGTGTTTAAAAAGGAAATGGCTTTAAAATGTAGAGATGACACTAGTTTTCGATTGAATTCGTCTGCCTTCTCTGAAGGGCTGCTTTTTTTTTTTTTAATCTTTTAATCCTTTCCCCTTTTGTTTTGTTTGCCATTGAGATTAGATCTGAATTGAGAATCAATATAATCGTACAAGTGCTAAGAAAGAAATGGAAATTGTGGCTGCAGGTTGGGATAGATTGACAGATCTTGACAAAGTTAACAAATAGAGCCTGAAAAGAAAACGCCATCTCACCAGCTTAGGACTCATAGACGGAAGGTCTTAACTTGACAAAATCTAAATGTGTTTTCTCTTATAGGTTGCTTCTTTACTGTCTTTTTATTATTGTTTAGTTTAGTTTAGTTTAGTTTTTTTTTTTCTTCTTATTTTAGACTCATTAAGATCTCAATGGACCTCCCAAGTGCGGACGCAGATCTCGCCATGAGCGGATGAGATCTCACTGGATCTACGTGAGGCGGCAGATCTCCCCATGACCCTTAAGATCTCACCGGGGGTTCGACGACAATGTTGGTTGGACAGGAGCAACGGCGAGGAAGCAACCACTGTAGAATAGGAAGAAAGAGAGAAAGGGAGAGAATAAGTAAAATCCATAGAGCATTTGAAATTTGGATCGTCGAGTGGGGAGCCTCCGAATTGGTTTTGTCTCACCATATTGATTAGAGCCAGCTTCAATTCGAAGTCGTTGGCATTGATGGTTTGACGTGCAATGTTGGAGTGGTTGTTGTCGATGACCGGCTTAAAGCAATCCCGAATTGCTCGTTGTTGGTTTTCGCCTTCCATACTTGAGCTTCTTTTCTCCTTTCCTCCCTTATTCTCCAAAGTGTCTTTCGATTTCCGGATCATAAGGCGCCAATTCAAGATTTCTTGCTCTTTGTATCAACTGCCAAAAACAACAAAAGCATAAAGGGATAAATAACTAAAAATATAAAAATAAAAAGAATCTAATTAGTAAGAGTTAGGAGATTACTTGGTAACAATACTAGCAAGAATAGGATCAAACAATCCTCGATAGCAGCGTCAAAAACTTGTTTGCAACAAAACTGTAAGTATATGGTGTCAAGTTTTAATAATAGAGTGGTGAATAAAAATGTCATCCTCAGGGATTCAAATTCTCACTAAGTACAGTAATTAAAATAATCCTTACTCTATTTAGAAAATTCAATCACAATAATAAAAACAAAATATAATACTAAAAGCAATATAGCCAAGACAATTTGGAAAATAAAATTTAGAAGAAATTAATGGGATAAAAGTCTAGAGTTTCGATTTCACCTAGTTGTCAACTATATCTTTTGATGTCAATTTATTACTAATTAATTTTTCCTAAATTATAGACAAAAGAATCCTAATTTATTCAACCCCCTCTCTAGAGTGACGAGTTAAAAATATCTTTAAAGTCGGATTTCAATATCCCTATAAAAATTGAGGAATTAAAAATTCATTACAATTTATGATTATTTCTAATTGACTTCAAAGGAACTGTAAGCTTCCTGAACTCTATAAAATCCTAAGTTATATCATCCCTTAACGATATTTAAAATTCCCTCTCCTAATTAAGTGTCAAATTCTAAATATAAAAGCATCCAATTCATGGACAATAATTAGAAGCATTAAGAATGAGATAACGCAAATAAATTGAATGAAAAACCTCTTCAAATAAATTGACAATAAAAAACATAGTATTTAGCATAGGCTACATCTCTCCTCTAGATAAATAAAATTACATAACAAAATTTAGATAAACACAAATCACGTTCTTAAACATTAAGAGAAAAGAAAAAGAACTAGAATGCGAAGTTGAATAGAGCTTCTCCATCTCCAGAATTTGTTGTCTTCTTCTCCGCACCCACAATTCTCTCTCTAAGATTGCTACTCAAAACACCGTCAAAAATTGCTTTCTTCAGTCCTCAACATATCCTTTTACAGGCTTTGATAAAAAACTGGCATCCTGTAGTACAAAGGATATTTAAGAATTGGAAACTGTCTGTCGGAGCGCTGCGGCGCTGCTCTCCCAGTGCTGTGGCGCCGAAAGATCTATATAGGACCACTTCACCAGGTAGTGCTGCGGCACTACCCCTCTAGCGCTGTGACACTACCAATTTTGCCCCGGGGCGCTGCAGCGCTTCTTCACTAGCACTGCAGCGCTACGATTTTTTTTTGTTTTTGTTTTTTTGTTTTTGTTTTTTTGTTTTTGTTTTTGTACTTGTTCACGTCCTGTAGCAGGGCTGCGATGCTCACTGTTGCAGCGCTGCGGCGCTTACTGTAGCTCACCTATTCTTCTTAATTAATTTCCCTTTTACTCCTCCATTCTTTTTTCGAAGATTGCAATGGTTATTTCCTACAAAAATAATAATACAGGGACACAGAAAGCACACATAAAAATATCTAGAAACAAAATAATAAGCTAAAGCTAGGCATTCAAGTACTCTGATTTTCTTTGTTCTTTTTTACTTTTTCTCTCATTCACTCACTTTTGCAGAGACAACTATTTCGTTTTATCTTTTTCTTTAACATACACGAGTATTAATTGATCTCTCGCGGTTTCTTTTTTTCTTTAATCATTCTCCCATAATTTGCTTTTAACAAAGTTTCAAATAACAAATAAATTTTATTTAATAAAGAAAGTTGTAACATAGAAGCTTTAAGCAAGTAGATTCTTTTTTCTTTAACTTTTTGAAAAATCGCAAATATAGGAACAAAATAATAATGTTCTCTGTGTATTATATATATATATATATATATCTAAGAAATATCTCAAATCCGACGGTGAGATAGGTCTGATAATTATATCAAAATTTTATAACTATTAGTTGATTAATATATAATTTTTTATTTAGAATTTTGTAATATGGTATTATAAAAAAATTATTAGTGCAAAGGATAAAAATTACTAAAAAATATTATATTAAAATCAATTTATTGTTATAATTGTGACAGATATGAGATTATACTATTTACATATATTAATTCTTTATCAATGAAGTTGTTTAAGTTAAAAAAGAAGTGTAAAATTTGAGAGATGGGCGTAATTACACACACATATATGTTTATACATACATATATATATGTCGGTCATGTTGATCTAATTTCAGCATTATATATATTAGTCAAGTCCACCTGTAATTGTATAATTGGTCTTATCGATCTCTTTCTCTACTGACGTAGAGGACAATATCAGTGGTCAGACCAAATAACGGATATCAGTCAGCTGCAAACAAGATTATATTATACCGCGGTTAATTTCGTCCCGAGCAAATTAAGGTCTTCTGAGAAGGACAACGACATGAAGAAGAAAATTTTAGGCAAGCCGGGTTTATACGTTGAAGATTTTACCTCGATCTATGGCCTTGGAGAAAATATTGGTTATAACAGATATGTTTGCACAGAGAAGGCAACGGGGATAAAGTATTCATGCCTTCGTTTAGAAAAGAAGTATTTCGACGACGACGACAATGACGATGATGATGACGACGACGACGATGACGACGACGACGACGACGATGCTTATGTTGTTATAAGGAAGAGACTTAGGAGGAGCGTTGAGATAGGGGAGCACGTGATGAAGAGCAAGAAGCAACAATATTATCCCAACAACAACAACAACAGCAACATATTGGAATCCAAGGCTGCTTACGTGGACAACGATTATGTGTATCTCGTGATGGAGTTGCTCTCGGAGGATCTTGACGAATGGATAAAGGCCAAAGGGAATGAATTAAACGACGAAGAAGCGGCCTACCTATTTTGGCAGGTTAGTTTAGTTTGTGAATATTCTACTAAGAAAAATATCTCAAATGTAACATTTGAGTACCAAGTTAAGTTATGTAATATATGAATTGTATTTTTTAATTAATAAATGTTTAAAATATTATCACGTCAATTAATTATATTTATAAACACGAATATAATATATGAGTTAGTATTCAAAGAAATAGGATTAGAGTAGGTGTTTACAGCACTATTCTTCTACTAATTAACGATGTTAGGAAAAAAAAAATCTATGAATTCAAGTAGTAAAACCAGAATTAATTAATTAGACAACCTTATGATCTTAATTGTAATATTAAATTATTAATTGCATACGGATTATTTTTTTAACAGGTTTTAAATGCGATTCATGCTTTTCATTCCATGGAAGTAATGCTTAGGAGCTTGGATCTCTGCCATTTCTGGTTTCTGCCAGAGTACAAGGGAAAGCTTCATATTAAATATGACATTGACTTGGACGCTATATTCATTAACGAAGGTAATAATTAGTTTCAGATTTTCAATGGAACTAACTAATTTTGCATTCCTAGCTAGCTTCAAATTTCAATGGGATCATGAGAACGCTTCTTTTGCATCCCAAGTTATGACGACGTCATCACAACTTTCTAAGTCAAAAGACCTAGGATTAATTAATATTCGACAAAACTACTTATTAAAGTAGAGGAAACTGTACTGTCTATTTCAAAAAAGAAATTCTGGGTAAATTTATTTATGAAAAAATAAATGCATAAATACCTACTGTATTAGTTATTTATTTTTAAGTTTGCTCATTTTATGATACAAATGTATGAAATCTCCCTATACAAATGATGTTAATAAAGTACAATATTCATTGTATTTTTTGAGAAGATAAGAAAACAACCCATTAACGGGTCAATCTAAAAATACGAAATAATATATATATATATATATATACACACACACACAACATTAGTTTTAGATATTAACTAAAAAAAAAAACTTAAGAAAAACACAAAAAAAAAAAAAAGGAAGATCGGGATGGGGAGAGGCGGGTATGAAAATTAAATTAGAAATAATAGAATAAAAGAAGAGAAGAGAATACAAAGATATTTAATATGGTTGCGTTTAAGTCCAAATTCTAGAAACAAAAAATCAATTCATTAATAACAAGCACTATAAATGAGACTTCGATATATATATATATATATATATATATATATATAAATTAAGTAGTCTATCGAAATCCAAATCTAACTCTAACTAGTTTATTGAAATCTAAATCTAATTCTTACTTTACAGTTCAAATACATTCAAACTATAAAACAAATAACTAACTAGATAATTTCTAAATAAATTTAAATGTTGTAACGAGTCACGTCTATTTTTGATATGATATTACAAACCAAATCATAGTGAAAAACAAAAGAAAAAGCCCATACACCATTGTCCAAGCCTCCGGCAACGAGAGGATCTCGACGATTGAGCCACTAGAAGAGCAGCAAACTCTAAGAGGGTAACGCAGCAATGTTGAAGTGCCACCCAAATATAATTATTAAGTGCTTTTGCCTCACACGTCATCATCTATTGGTTTCGAAAACCATAAAAGCGGAAATTTGCGGAAGCATCACAGACGATTGGATCGTATACAACAAAATTTTCATAAAACTTTTGAATTTGGCCCAAAAGCTTGGTGCGCTTGGCCTTATTTTAGGAGTGTTTTCTCTTTATAGATCGGTAAAAAAATTATCTACACCTACACGTGTAATTAGAGTACATTAAATAATAAAAAAAGTTATTGTTACATTGGTTTACTTTCAGTCGGTTTAAGTTATAGAAACAATAATTTATTAAAATGTCATTTAAAGAAAAAGGCAGAAATAATATTAAGAACGTTTGTGAGATATAGAGTAAATTTCGTCATGATATATTTATATATTGATCCGCAAAATTACTTGTGACAGGAAATTTATACGATAGTTTGGTATCTGATACGTCATACAAGTACAAAGCCCCTGAAATGAAAAACAACCGTTATGGCAAGGAGATTGATATATGGGCTGCTGGTGCTATGTTATACAGGCTTCTGACCCGCCGCAATCTAGAACGTGAGGCTACAGGTATATATTTAATCTTCTTTTTCTTTTTCTTTCTCTTTTTTTCTCTTCTCCGGTAAATTGATATACAGGTTGAAAATTGTCTTGCTTAAGCTTTACTCTGCCATTTTTTCCCCCTCCTCTTTATTAAAACATACCTCATCAATCAAGGCTAATATTAAAAGAATAGAAGGGGGGCAAAAAAAAAAAAAAAAAAACACAACAACCTGAATGGTGGACGCAACAGTCAACTATAATAGAATTCGTTAAAAATCAAAACTTTATTAAATGGCAGGTTGGCATGGGGTCAAACTAGAAAAAAATTTAGAATATAGTGGAGCATGCACTATGTTATAATTAATTATTAGAATACAAAAATTTAATGTTTGTTCGTCTCATTCCATCAACTTATTTAGCTAATATATATATATATATATATGGGAAATATGCATTTCTTTGGATAATACTATTGGTTATATATTCTAATTGAACCCAAACATAAACATTAATTGTGCAGATGATCAAAACGATCTTGATGATTGGATAAATAAAGAATTGTCTGGCAAATCAGACGCAGCAAAGGATCTTCTGAAGAAAATGTTGAAGTTAGATCCCAAACAAAGGATTGCAGCTGCCGAAGCCATTGGTAAGTGTATATATTTCGTTGATTAAGAGTACGTAATATTAAAATTTTCTTATATATAATGAGGATACAATCCAAAATATAACAGGATGAAACTCAAAATTCTAAATTTAAATCGTGGCACGTTTTCCAGTCATTATTGTGCGGCGCCTCTGCTGTTGGCGGGGCCAGAAAATTGGTTTCACTGGGAGTGCTATAAAAAAAATTAGAGATAAATATTTTCTAAAACAATAATATAATTATGTATTTTAATTATTAAGTATGGGCACAATGAATTTTTTTAATATAACATAGCCACTTAAATAAATACAATATAGATTATAGAAATAAAAATTAAAATCTTAAAATTTGAATGCAGGCTTGTAATTTTTCTTATAAAACCAGGACACAACTGAAATTTTACAAAAATTATAGAGTTAAAAATCAATTTTTAATACCAAAACAAAAAAAACTGTTTTTAAATCATTTGCGTGCGCCACTGTTTTTTTTTTTTTTTTTAATCAGTGGTATCCAACTTACGTTATGATTAAAATAAACTCCATGTTTCAAAAAATTGAAATGTGGTTGAGTTTTTAAGGTGTTCGCTCTCATTAATTTATTTAATATTGTTAACTATTAAAATAGTCTTCTAATTTTTTCATGTTAATAACGTTACAGATACATCCTCCGTTATTGGAAAAATGAGTACAAAGTATTGTCATGATAAAGCAAATGGATTCAAGATAGAATGACTCCTGACATTTCATTTGGGTGGTATTAGATTAACGTTTGTTTATGTGTGTGTGTGTGTAAAATTTAACGGCTTTTAAGTAGACCTTGTTATACATATATATATATGTATGTATGTATATGTATATATATATGCACGATCGGGTGGAACTTAATTCAATTTGAACTTGTTATTTCAATTCAGAACATCCGTGGCTAAAGTTTGTTAGTGTGACGGTGCCGGACTTCGAACAATTCGTGAAATTGAGGACGTTTTCTTTGACGTTTTCTTCAATGGTAGAGGTATATATATATATATATATATATATATCAACTGCTATATACATGCATATGTTTAACAATATTTTAATTGCTTCTATAACTTAAAAACAATTGTTTAATTCTTAAAATAGTTCAGTTGTAATTAAATTATTCAGTTGTTAAAATCTAGTACATTTTAACTAAATGTTCTTAATTGGAAGCAAAACCACTTGTTTTATAGCACTACTAGTTAGAGAATATATATATATATATATATATATATATATTCTTTTTTTGAAGTATCAGTTGGAATACATATGGTTGCGCTTGTCTAAATGTATTTACCTATGTATTTATTTACTTATTTTTTAAATGTTGCTACAATTTATGGCAACTAAAATTGAATTTATAAATAGGTGTTGGCAAAATCATTGTCAGAAGAAGAAAATCAGCGCTTAAAACAACTGCTGAACAACATGGATACATATGGAAATACAATGACATTGGCAGAATTGAAAATTGGATTATCCCCACTATCTTCTACACTTTCTGAATCACAGATGAAGGAGCTTAACGATGCTGTGAGTACTATATTTATATATATATATATATATATATAACGCAAGCTACCTCACTCCATTTTGCTTTGTTGAAAAAATTAGTACACCTTTTTTTTTTCTTTTTTTCCATATTTTTTCTTCCTTTTCATCATATAGAATTAATCTGTTCACATTTGTAATTTTCTTGATGTACTAAATGAGAATTATTTATTTTCTTTCTCTCTTGCCAGGTCGATTATTTTTTCACTTTTCCAGGTGTTACTAAAATCATGCATCGTCATCAACTTGAGAACGAAAATATTCACAAGGCTTTCCAATTCTTCGACAAAGACGGTGACGGGTAATTTATTTCGAATATATATTTGAAAACTTGATCATAATCAATCAATATCACAATCCATTACTCTTATTGATTGATCTTGATCATCTTGATTGAATACGTGACTACTTTATTTGTTTTATATCATGTGCTAGGTTCATCACACGAGATGATTTAGGACAAGCTATGTCGCCGTATCGCATCGGCGGTGAAGCTGCTATAAATGAAATCATTGACGACGTAGATACTAACAAGGTAATCAACTTATTACCATATACCTTCTTTGAATCCTAAACCATCCCTTTTATTCTTTTTTTTTTTTTTTAAATAAAGATTTCAACATTGTTAGTCTTGTAATTATCCCATGATCAATTTATTACACTTAATGTGCTTGTTTCTACAAAATTTTGAAAGTTAATTATTCACACGCAATGGACATAAGTTAGTCGAATAAATTTCATGAATCGGTCATTATGGTTAGTAAAAAGCCATCAAAAATACAAGGACGAATTTGTCTAAGCCAAAAATTAGGGATAATTGAGAACGCTAATAACTCTTGAACTAACAAAGGCAAAAACTTTTATTGTTTCTTGTGATGTTATATTATTCTTTTGTTATGGCGTTTTTCCTACAAGATTTGACGTACTAATTTTCTTTGGTTCCATTGTGCAGGACGGGAAGATCAACTACAGCGAGTTCGAAGCCATGATAAAGGAAGAAATGCATGAGTACAATGAGAAACAAAGAAAACTAAAGTTCTAGAAGATCGTTTACATATATATAAAATTCCAAGTTCCATGCAACCAAACTAATGCGTGTTGTTTATCCAATATATATATATATATATATATATATATGCGCGTGCTGTTTGAAAATTTCATATAGAAATTATGAAAGAAGTATCAAGGAAGCCGAACCATATTTCTTCAGTTACTGGAAATTTTAACTAAATGTTTGTATTTGTCTCCATCAACTCCCAAAGGTTATCCTATTTACTATATATATATATATTATATATATATATATATATATGTTGTATGGGATAAAAGCGGAAAAAAAAAATTCACCTAGTAATAATGTGGTCACCACGTGATGATGACATGGCCACTACAAATCTGTCGTGTGACAAGTAGAGAAGACATGACTAAAAGAGTCATTGACTATTTTAAAGAGTAGTAGAGATATATCTATCTTTTGCATTCAGTTTATTAATATAACTAGAGTGTCCTATTTTCAGTCATTTTGGTCATTGAAGAGGCCGTGCCAATATATAAATAATCTCGTTTGGTAATGCTAACTGGTGGAAAAACAAACTATTAATCTCATCTTACATGTACTTGTGAATATACAATCCATCGAATAATACTACATGTCCGGCACTATTTGTATTGTGTCGTATTACACTTACAGGGGTAGGCCAGGCTGCCAGGCAGATCTGTAGGTCATGTTGGTCTGCCTAGCACTATTACTAGGACGATTCGCCGAGCAAGGTACCAGTCGTGTAGGGAATGATCCTTCGAGCAGGGAGATGTTCGTGGGACCATTCCCTCAGAATCTAAGACCAACCGTTGAAGAGCATCCCTGATCTTCCTACCAGAATCTATATTAATGGAGAGGTCAAAACTATACATTTCAAAACATCGAGTAGTATAACTAAACCTTTAAAACTGATATCGGTGATCAAAGTAAGACAATTTGATTTGCTCATTTTATTTAAAAATTTTATATCTACATTATATTTAAATAAAAAAAACTTAAAAAATAAGAAACATATATATATGTAACAAACTAAATCCACACGTGTTTCCGTGCACGTACAACTAGTAACTATATTAAAAGAGTGAGATGTCCTAAAAATATTATTTAAAATTTTGATAAGTTATTTTATCTTTTTGTGATGATGTCTTTCTTTCTTTCTTTTTTAACTCTTTCTTGGTTTGTTACTTTCTTCTATACTTTTCATTTTTTTCCCTTCAACTTTTTAATCCCTTTTTTTAATAGACTTACTTTCTTAATCAAATATGTCTGTTAAATATATACTTACTTTTTTTTTTTTGAGATAGCCTAACATACATGTGTCAAAAAAATATTATATCATTGTAAATTTTTTAATGTTTATATTGTAAATTAAATATTCAACAATTTTAATATGTATGCGCTTCATAAGTGCGAAGCACCTGATTTCAACTAGTAATAAAATAAAAATTAAACAAAAGTATTGTAGTTCCAAATAGAGTGTAAGTTTGGGTAGAGGTGTAAGTTCCAAAGGTTATAATTGTCTTTTTCTTTTTTCTTTGTTTTTTTTTTTGGGGGAAGAGATAGTCAACTTTTGAACATACTACTACTTCCTTGGGTTGATCAAAAGATCATTAATTCTCGGATAGGGATACTTATTCTTGATCATAACCTTATTCATCTCGCGATAATCGATGCACCTTCGCAACGATTCATCCTTTTTCTTAACATGTAAGATTGGCACTCCCCACGAAGAATGACCTTGTCGGATAAACCCTTTTGCCAATCAGTTCTTGTAACTACACTTGATGTTCCTTAAGCTCGGCTAATGCCATACAGTAAGACGCTTTCGATATCGGTTCCGCTTTAGGCAACAATTTTATCTCAAAAAGGATTTTCTCGCTCTAGCGGAAATCCGGGTAAATACTTTGGAAAGATGTCCACGTATTTCCTTATAATAGGGACATTATCTGATGTTAGCTCTACCTCTTGATCTTTGTCCACCATGTTAGCTAAATATCCTTAGCATCCATTAGCTAACATCTTCCAAGCTTTTATTGCCGTGACTAGCTTAGTCACTGAGCTCCGAGATTGGATGTAAAAACTAAACTCTTCCTCATCATAAGGACTAAATATAATACAATGCTTTCGACAATCAACCTTAGCGTTGTACTTGCCTAAGAAATCCATTCCTAGGATCACATCAAAATCTTGAAGCTTGATCGCAACAAGATCCACATATAATTTTCTGTCACAAATGATTATTGGAGCACTTCGTATCCAGTAGTCAGATAAAAAAATTTTCTCCTGATGGGAGAAATATTCTAATAGATTATTCTAAATACTAACTCCTAGTCCTAATTTCTGGGCTAACTCTATCGATACAAATGAATGAGTAGTACCAGAATCAAATAAGACAATACATCATGAGTGGTGACATAAATCTAATCTGCTACCACGTGCGAGGTTCCAGCTTCGGCATCCCCCTAGTGTAGTCATAAATCCTCGCTTGGGGTTCTGGAGACTCTAGCCTTCCTTG
The DNA here is from genome assembly GCA_025413025.1 of Ficus hispida. Taxonomy (NCBI): domain Eukaryota; kingdom Viridiplantae; phylum Streptophyta; class Magnoliopsida; order Rosales; family Moraceae; genus Ficus; species Ficus hispida. The sequence goes on from CM046363.1 coordinate 7,654,527, forward strand.
TGTGATCGAAGGGCCTTCATCTTTACTTGGGCTGCGTGAAGCTGACTGCCTGAATTCCTGTTTGGAAATTGGGGTTCTGATTTTGGCTATCCATGGTGTAATTCCTTGCATAGTGGCCTTCCTTGCCCCAAAGGTAGCAAGCGTTCGATCCTGCTTTACATACCCCGAAGTGCTTCCTTCCATATTGAGCACATATGGGATAGTCATTGATATTACCCTCATTTCCTCTATCGCTCTTCTTTTGAGGGTAATTTTGCTACTGACCCTGACCAGTAACATTTCCTTTCTTTTGTTTTGCATCATTATTAGTTTTTACTTATTTTTTTTAAATAATTTTAAATTTTTAAATACGTTCTGTTTTGCAGTGTACAAAAGTAGGTTGCTTTCAGAAATCCATCATTATTAGTCATATATTCTTCTCCACCCCACATTCGGGCTATTTCTTTTTCTTTTCTTTCCCCTTTAATTCTGTAGTGTAACAAAAGAAGAGAACACTAATAACAACCATGCTTTTCTTTTTCTTTTTCCTTTTTTTTTTTTTCGTTCTCGGTTTTTTTTTTTTTTTTTTTTTGTCGTTTTATTTTCCTTTTCTTCTGTCGTTTAAAAGCAAGATACTGAACTCCAACTTAACAGCAAGTTACTTTAAGGAATTTGACTTCAACGCAACCCACAGGAGAAAATAGCGGTGTCGTCTCCTTCTTTCGTTTATTTGATTACGATCTGTTCTACTGTATAGAGTCGTGTTCTAAGGTTTTGATGGACGTTTCATGGAATTAATTTTTGCGTACATATGGTTTTGGTTTATTTGTCAAACTTGGCTATAGCTAGTGATCGATCTCATACAGATCAATCAAGTACTATTTTGATTACCTTAGCATCTGTTGGTAATTATCTAACCGTTAATCAAGTAATGGAAGAAGTCAATGCAGTCACAAGACTTTTTTATAATATAGGTCAGATTAAGGAAGCAAAATTGGCATTTATATACCTATCAAATCGAGAAAACAATATAATAATAAATATCAAATTAATACAAAACCATCTCCAAATATGGCAAGAGATATTGATAAGGTTTGGAATCCTAAGAACGTCAAGTAAGGAAATTATGCACTTGTTTTGAAAGAATTATTGGAGATTACAGAGGTTTAAAAGGTCTTAGGATAAGTTGGAGGAACTCAATAATTTGTGAAAAGATATAATCATTTATACTATAAAGAAAATTGCCTATAAATTTTATGTTTGAAAAGGAAATGATTTTAAAATGTAGAGACGACACTAGTTTTCGATTAGATTCGTCTACCTTCTCTAAAGGGCTGCTTTTTTTTTTTTTTTTTTTTAATTTTAATCCTTTCACCTTTTGTTTTGTTTGCCATTGAGATTAGATCTGAATTTTTATTTATTTATTTCTTTTCGTTTTCATAAATTTAAGTGGGGGATTTTAGTTTCTCCTCCCTATTTATTTAAAAAAAAAAAAATTCTAGTGGTCAATCTGCAACATATTAATCTGTTTACCACATGCGTCGTGCTTGTTAAGGCTATGCATATGGAGCAAAAGAGTCGTGCTTACTCTAATAGAGATTCATGGTGCTTAATATATTGTCATACATATGTGGTTAATTTCTTCCGAACCCATTGACCCAAGAGAAAGCACGGAAAGATTTAAAATCTACATTTTCTTGTTTACTATAATTATATTACATAATTTTTCTTCCCGTTTCGGTGCTCTCTCTTATATATCAAACAAACTTCAGGAACGAAAAATTATGCTGTGATATAATAGAATGTAAAAATGTTAAAGGACACAAAATAATAATAGGAAAAAAAAATAATACATTGATTCACGCAAACAATGATAGTATCTGGCATCAAATAACAAAAAACATACATCGAGCTAGATTTCAAGATTCAAAAACAAATTGGAAAATAAAAATATAGGAATATATATATATATATATATATATATATATATGGAAAGAACACAAGACCACTATATTTTGAATCGATCATCGCCTGCGATTTTCCACTCAAGAATTGAAGCCTCCTTCAAGCACTTGTTGGCGAAGTTTGATTTTGGTGAAGACTTGTATCTCTTCAACTCAACTTCTTGCTCCGCAATCTTCTCCTTTAGCTTTGAGATCTTTACTTCGAGTTCTATAATCTCTTGCTTTCCGTTCTCAATCTCTCGAGTTAGTGTTGTTGGTGTTTCACTTGCAAACCTACTTACTTGTAGACCAAAGTAAGCAAGTGAGACTTGTCTTAGACGTTGAAACACGAAACTAATTCGAAAGCCTAAACGTTTAAGAAACATCGCGTGGCAATACCAATCTCTAAGAAGTTCTTCTCTAGCGTCTCCAACCCTAATTTTGCTCATGCTATTTATGAGATGACACAGAAAGCTAAAGGAAAGGCTCTTCATTTCTGACGTCAAAATTTGGAAATTGCCAGGGCTAGGTCTAACTTGTTTTTCAACACCACATTGAAAAAGCATTCCGAGGACCGGAGCCAATGTCCACGGTATCATATAATCTGCAATTTTCACCATTTGCACATCTAAGTTCTTAGCATTTAATTGCAACCTCTTTTGTTCGAAAAACAATTTAAACCTTGTCGTGATCCTTCTAAAATCTCTACTATCAACATCTTCACTTTCCTCCTCTTCGCTATTATGAAACACATCGCTATAAAAGAATCTTGAAGGTTTGGAGACATGGAACTACTTGTACCCTCATAATTGATACCCGTTCGAAATGTTGTGCAAGTAATCTTTGCTCTTCTTCTTTCAAATTGCTTATCATTTGATTAAGGTCGGTAAGGGTTCGCCAAATTTGTGTTCTTGCATGATCTCCAATGTGTCATTCTGGGTGTTGAAAGCGCTCGCTCGTTGATAATCCTGAGGTTTGCAACACCATAATCTCCATATAATACCCGTGAAACCTACAATGCATGCGTGTGAGAGACACGAGATCAGTATACGAGCAAATGAGCAAGTCTAAAAATACTACCCAATTATTAAACTCTACATACATAAGAAATATATACAGCCCCTTTGATATTTATAATTCAAAAATATTTTTCAATTTCGTTGTCGTAATCCATATCTGAATATAGCTTCAGTGGCATAATTTGTTAAGCAGAATTTATGAAATTTCCAAATTAGATCATGTAAAAAAAAAAAAAGAAAAAGTAGTGATGAAGGCGCTAAGAGTAAAAGTTGGAGTAGTAAAACGCCAATAAATAATAACAATGCAAATTCCAAGTAATGGTACCACGTACTTCCAAATAAAATCAGATCATATGCATCAGAATCTGCAAACAATGAACAAAAACTAATACATAAAAAAAAAAAAAAAAAACGTGTAACAATACCTCCAGAGTAATGCAATGTACGTGAGCAATGTATCGGCATTCTGCACAAAAATAAACACAAAGTCGCGGATCCCTTCTTTTTTCACAAACGTCACAATAGTAATCACCTGAACTATCTTCCAAGAACGAATCGACAAGAGTAAGACGGTGTATGTGGAACTCATGCTTAATGATAGGTGGCAACGGTCCGCAAAGTAGATGCACATTGAAATCACACTTCTCACAACGGAATATGAAGGATTTAGTTTCACTAAGTTCATTAGAGACCACCAATTGTTTACAGTAGCTGTCGTATGCATTGCACTCGTCAAGCGGAGAAGAAGAGTTTTCGATGAAAAAGAGAGGGTGATGATGACCTTCATACTCAATTATTGAGAACAAACTCGGGATTTTGTTGGGGTCAATCGCTAGAGACACAGCTATTGTTCTAAAACATTTTGATGGTGTGAGATCACTCATGTGTATGATCTCATTCGATGGCTCCGGAACGAGTGCTCTCAAACAAAGGCGTACTTTGGACTGACCAACCATTTTTCCGTATGAAATTTCTCTTACGACTAATGACTCAAATCAACAAGTAACTATACATTCAAAGATAAAACTAGTTATCGCACAAATTTTTGGAGTGCAAGGTGGTCGAGGGAGAGAGATGATAAGAGGATCGACATTCTCTTATTCTTCTAGTGGAAAAGAAACAAATAAAAAAAGAAAAGAAAAGAACAATCCGAAAAAGAAGAATAAAGAAGAAAAAAAAAAAAGAAAGAAAGAAAGAAAAGAACAATTTGAAGGAGGAAGAAAAAAAGAAGAAGAAGAAACTTCTACAGAAGTTTTTATCAAGTTTAAGAACTGTATTTGCTGACATCCTAGAACTCCGTTTTCTTTTAAAATCGATTCGCACGGAAGACGAGATAATTAAAGCAAAACTTCACCAATCTCTAATTTAAATATTGCAACATCGGTCATCATTATCAGGATGAGTGGGAATTCAAATACGTAACAGGATCCGAGTATAAAAAGTTCTTGAAGAACAATTACGTAACTTCTAGAATAAATTTAGAATAAAAATAAACTGATTATTTTATGAAAAGAAGACAAGATTAATGGCTTCAATTCATATATGTTTGAATTTAAAATTATATATTTAGAGAGAGGATAAATTATATAAATTCCACCGAAATTTTAGCGCTACAACAAGAAGCCTTGAAGTGAACTCATATGAACTAAGAGTCAATTCAATCGTTCAATAGTGCTAAGAAAGAAATGGAAATTGTGGTTGCAAATAATTGTGATAAATTGGTGGATCTGGATAAATTGAGGAAAAAAGTTTAATAGAGAGCCTAGAAAGAAAACGCCATCTCCCAACTTAAAACTCGTAGTGAGAAGGGTCTTAAAGAAGATGAGAAAATCTAAATGTATTTTTCTTGAGTTGCTTCTTTACTGTCTTTTTATTATTGCTTATTATTATTATTTTTTTAAATTTTAGAACTCAGCAGACCTCATAAATGCGAGGCCGCAGATCTCCCCACAACCCATTGAAATCTCACCGTGGTTTGACGACAGTGCTGGTTGGAGTATTGGAACAACGGCGAGGAAGCGACCATTGTGGAAATAGGAAAAAAAGAGGGAGGGAGGGAGAGAACAAGCATTTATTTGGTTCGACGGTTGGAGTTGAAAATTTTAAATTAGAATTGATTGACTTTTCAAAAACTAGTTATAATTTTAATTGACTTTAAAAAAAAATAAAAAAACTAAGATGAAAAATTTGAATTGAAATTGTAATATCAAACAAGTGCTAAGTAAAATCTACATGACATTTGAAATTAAAAAAAAAAAAAATAGGGGTAAAGTTATCCAAAAGACACAGATTTGGTAAGAAAATTTTGCCACCTTGGCAAAAATCGACCCACTAATTTCGTGGCATCCACTCAATGCGTGAATTTCAGTGTATTCTTTTCTTCAAGATGATTGTTTGGCATCTGATGTTTCCTTTCTAGAGTCAACTTAAGAATTGCTTCACTTCCCTCTTTATCTCTCTCTTCCTCTGCTTTTCTTTTTTCTTTTTCTTTTTTTCTTTTCACTTTTTCTTTCATTTACTCACTTTTATGGAGACAATTATTTCATTTTATCTTCTTCCTTTTGCGCTTTTTTTTTTTTTTAAAATATAAATGTGCAGATTAATTATTGATCTCTCTTTTTAATCAGTCTCCCACAAATTCTGTTTAATGATATTTTAGAAAAAAAAATATCAAATTGTCTTTAATAAAGAAAGTTTTTTTTGGTGAATAAAAAAAATCCAGTGGTGACCCTATTATTTTCAAGTTTTCAACTTCACAGACAGGAATCCCTTTCCCTAGGTATGGTAAGGAGACATGTTATTTATACTAGTTTCTCTCAATCGATCGGTCATCCAGGGTCTACCCTGTGATCACCAAACCATACTTCAATAGTTGAAGCTGGAGCGAAGCCTAAGAGGAAGTAAATGATAATTGAACCCGGGTAGACAATGTAACACCCGATTTCTTCGATTCATATTTTATAGAAATTTTGTGTAAATAATTACCGTAATCGGTATTTCATGAGGAAGTTCGTTTTAGAACTTAAATTGTTGAACGAGTTCTTAAGATTTATTAAGACTCAAAAACAAATTGCATGGACTCGCAATAGACCTTTACGAGTGAAGGAGGTCGTATTTGCACATTTCAAGACAAGTCGACGTTGACCATTAAGTCGGATAGACCGAAACGGTCGAAAACGTCAAACAAAAATATTTTTTTTTTAAGATCACAGTATAAGTGAAATTACTGCTAAAAACTCATTTCGTAATCAAGATGAGTTTGAATAGGAATTAAAATCACCTTAGAAAAATCAAGCATACTAAGTTAGAGTTCAGGGCGAAAGGATTCGGAAAAATTAGAGAAAAGATTTTTTCGAACGAGTTTTTCACAGATCGAAAATTTTAATGCAATATAATTTTCGATACTGAGTATTTAAGTAACTCAGTATTAAAATTTATTGCAATGTGTTGAAATTACACAATTTTCAAAAAGATTGAACCAAACAAGCCTTTAAGCTTAATTTTAGCACAATTAAGCTAAGTTAGGATTTAATCCTCCACACACATGGACCAATGAGCTTGTGACACCTCATCTATGAGTTGTCAACCACTCTCCCATTTTCTCCCCATAGCAGCCGGCCACCCCAAGCCCTTGTGGGCAAAAGCTTGCAAAAAATTGGAGGACAAATTAGCAAGTTTTGAACCAAATTTTCTTGGAAAAGAAAGCCTATGATTTCCCCTAGCTAGAGACACTATTTGTAGGGATTTCAAACCCCAAAGTTCAGCAGCCCTTAACCCCATGTTCAGCCATACCATTCGGCATTTCACTCCAAGAAATCCGAAAAAGAGAGAGAGAAGAGAGAGAGAGAGAGAGAGCTAAGAAAAACCAAGAAAGATCAAGCCAAAAAAAAGTGGTGAAGAACCTCCCTAAAGCTTCGGTTTTGTGAGTTCAAAGGTAAGATTTTTTGGGCATTTTTCTTCTCTTTTCTAAGGTTGTTGGGAGAGGAAAGTTAACAAAATTTTGTGACCATTTTGAGG
>CM046363.1:7661584-7689280 GCA_025413025.1 Ficus hispida
GTTTTCTTACCCGTCGTGTAATGCTCAAATTTTAAAAATTTTCACTTTTCAGTTTTCGAATTCCGCGCGAAAACTAAGTACTTAAATACAACTTTCCTCTTCATTTATGTTCAAAATTTCTCTCGCATCTCCATTTTTCTCTTAACACTCTCTCTACTTTTTCCAAGTACCCACACATACTTCACCAACCCCGCCGATACCTCTCGTTTAAAATCCGTCAATCCGCCATTGCCGTGTTTGCCGCCGCCGCCTCCTTCTTGCATTGTACGTGACTAGTCTTTTCAAAGAAAAGTAAGGTGACTTCGTATATAAACTAAACCACATTTGCTTCTTTCTTCATTAAAGATTTCTTGTTGCAAATAAGTGTGTTTGTTTTTAATATTTCTCTTAGTAGCAGAGAAAAATGATTGTGGATCGCTACTTTTTACACTTTACACACATTTATGAACATGTTTTTTTTTCGCACACAACATGCTCGACGGAATGCCATAATGAGTTTTTCTTTTCGAAAAAGAGAAAAGAATTTGATCAATATTCACAGCATAACTATAGCAAGATTACATGAAGTCTTCTAGCATGAAAATACAAAAATAATGCATCAAACGCCTATGACCGTCGAGAAAACGACGGACGCCTGGCACCCGTGGGGCACCGCCGAGCCCGTGGGGGGCGCCTAGCGCCCCTCGGGCGCGCCTAGTTCCCCCTCGATGGGGGCGCCTGGCGCCCGTGGGGGGAGACTGCCGCCTGGGCGCCCATTGGGGGCGCCTGGCCCCCACTCGGTGGGGGAGCCTGGGCGACCGTGGGGGGCGCTGGGCGACCGTGGGGGGCGCTAGGCGCCCTCTCGGTGTGCCTGGGAGCCCGGGGGGGTGCCTAGCGACCGTGGGTTTTTTAAAAAAATTCATGTTGTTAAAGTGCTTTTTTATGGACGAATTTCCAACTAAATAAGTTTCTGCACCTTTGTGTTTGGGTGAAAAGTTAATGTATTGTGTGATTTTAATTAAATTTAAAATGAATCGATTATATTGGTATGACATAATTGTTCTTGATTTTCACTTTTTTGCCAATAACTATAGGTAAACGAATACAATGGAACATTCCAAAAAGAGACGAGCACGAAGGATGAACCCGTCGGATCCCAATGTTGATGGCAAGCGAAAGGCAACTATAATGAAACGTGTCCATATGGCAAGGAAAAGGGGTGAACGAATTTCCGTCACGTTTGACGAGAAAGGACAACCCGAAGGAAAGCACGGTGACGAATTGATGAGTTGGATTGGTGTGCTCGCTCGAGAGCACATTCCAATATGGATACAGGATTGGAGATCTCGTGAATTAGACAGATTGAAAGATATTGTTTGGAAAGAAACCATTACTTCTTTCACCGTAGATGAAAGCTTTCGGCATTCGTGTATAAAATCATGTGGTGAAGCTGCACGGAATTTCCGGCATGATCTATACAAGACGTTTGTTGAGGGAGCTTTAACAGAAGAAAGTGTTTGGACACGGCCGTAAAAAGTTATTGAACTCTACCCTAATATAGAAGAAGAGGATTGGGTGAAATTCGTTCAGTATAGAACATCATTACAATTCCAACAATTATCGGATCGTGGAAGCGGAATAAGGACAAACAACGAATACTCATCAAGAGGAGGCCGAGACGGATATAGGAAGCTCGACCAAGAAAAGGTATGTCAAAATTAACGTGTTCATACAAAATCATATGATATTGATGTGGACCTTATGTCCTCATTTATACTAACAATGTTGAATTACAGTTTAAGAAGACTGGGAAATGGGAAAAAAGAGATAGTTTGTGGCTTGAGCAACAGATAGGCCCTGATGGAGAGTTCAAAGATCCAACATGTCAAAAAGTTAGCGAGTTGATAGTAAGTTTACTAACTACCAATAAATTTTTACTCACTAGTATATGTACTTTCAACCCTTAATCATAAACGAGTTATGTTAATTATCTTGTAGATGGAGTACAACACACAGGAGAGCCAAGGCACTTTCGAATCAGTTGGCACTAGTGATGTGTTGGCGCAAGCATTATCTAGACCCGAACACAAAGGGCGTGTCCGTGGCCAATCAAAGTTCGTAAAGCCGTCTCAGTACTTTAACCTAGATCGAAGTTCGAGTAGAAACAATGAAGTACAATCAATGAGACGTGAAATAGAAGAATTAAAGGCGTTGGTGCGTGGTCTATGTGCGAGCAAAAATGTGGCGCCGTCGGTTGATCCCAACAATGTACCAACCGTGTACCAACACAACAGTTTTAAGGCTAGTTGCTCTGCTCAAGAAAAACAACATGGAGTTTCTGATCCGCCACCCATGGCAGTCGAAAGCAAGGAGTGTAAGCTCTATATTTTCGATGAAGTGCAGGGTGGACAGTTGCTTGTCGCGTTTGGAAGAGCATGGCTGGAGAGCCTTCCAACCGATACGGTGCATGGGATACCACTGGGGGAAGGGAACGTGCACGTGTCAATCAGTGTGCCAAAATTAAAAAAAGCACAATTACCTATACCGACGTACGAGGCAACAACTGTGGAGGATGCCACTAATGGGTTTGTTGCTTGGCCTCAAACATTAGTCGAGATCGACACGAGTATGAACAAGGCGAGTCGAGGGCCTAGTCACGTTCCTGACCCAACAGCTGGAAAAACAAAACGCCAAAAAAAGCTTCGAAATAAGACCATCGACTCTCGGACGGAGGTACAACAAGGTGTGCAACAACAACAACAACAACTTTTGTTCGACTTTAACAACATGAACATGGCGATGAGGCCTTTGGCTTTTTATGCACATAGTTCCATGCGTCACGGTAATCAGATTGAGATCCCAATACCATCCACGATCATGACTTTTGAAATGCCTGTCTTTCTGAGTTTTGAAGATATTTATGAGTTCATAAATTTACAAGAAATCAGTGCAAATTGTATATTAGTCTACATGAGGTACGACATTCTATCTCTAAAATTTCTATAATCTGGAAATCCTTCTATATCTCAGGTATAGTAACAATTTTGATATGCTTATATGCAGATATTTGGAGGAGCTATGTAGGATTAACGGCCAAGCTGATAAGTTTGCGTTTGTGTCTCCAACCTTAATCTCACCGGTGAGAACAGATACTGAAGATGCTGGCATGAGAGACCAAGCAGACAATCTTATCAGCTTTTTGCGTGACGGACCAAAAGGCCGGATTTATCTTATGCCACATAACAGAGGGAGACATTGGGTTTTGGGAGTCATTGACCCATGGGAGGACTTCGTCCTTTATTTTGATCCTCTTCGAGAGAAGAAACGAGACGATTTTATGGAGCTAATCAATGTGTAAGTCAATTTTAATATGAAATTTTTTTTTAATCTTCTTATTTATTATATGTATCTTAATTACTTAGTTTCAATTCTACCAATTTGCTAGGGCCCTATCGGATTGGAAGATTATAGCCGGTCAAGGGATTAGAAGGAGACAAGACTATCAAACTATAATCTCGGACCGTCCTTGTCCTCTCCAAGAGGGAAGTGTTGAATGTGGGTATTTTATTTTAGGTTTTATGAGGGATATAGTGTTGAATGGAATTGAAGTACTAGAAAGTAAAGAATTTTATACCTCTGAGGATTTGAATTTGATTAGGGGAGAATGGGCTAGCCATGTAATGCAATTCATTAAATATGATATGTGAACTTGTAATGTAAAAATTTGTATGTATTTTTATTTTGATAATTGAAGTTACTCTCTTGGATCGTGTATTGGATAACACGCAGGTTAGGCTAGCACGGAAAATCACCAAAAAAACCAAAATAATTTTTTAAATAAGAACATCCGGCCGAAACATTACACGACGGTTTGAGAAAAACCGTCGTGTAATGTGTATACATTACACGACGGTTCGATAAAGAACCGTCGTGTAATGTATACATTACACGACGGTTATTTATCGAACCGTCGTGTAATGTTTCGGAGTACGCAACATTACACGACAGTTCGTATAGGAACGTTACATACGACAACTTTACACGACGGTTCGGCCAAGAACCGTCGTGTAATGTCCACATTACACGACGGTTGTAATCCACAATTTTTACTAGTGTATATATATATATATATTAGCTAAATAAGTTGATGGAATGAGACGAACAAATAGTAAATTTTTGTATTCTAATAATTATAACATAGTGCATGCTCCACTATATTCTAAATTTTTTTCTAGTTTGACCCCATGCCAACCTGCCATTTAATAAAGTTTTGATTTTTAACGAATTCTATTATAGTTGACTGTTGCGTTCACCATTCAGGTTGTTGTGTTTTTTTTTTTTTTTGCCCCCCTTCTATTCTTTTAATATTAGCCTTGATTGATGAGGTATGTTTTAATAAAGATGAGGGGAAAAAAATGGTAGAGTAAACCTTAAGCAAGACAATTTTCAACCTATATATCAATTTACCGGAAAAGAGAAAAAAAAAAAAAAAAAAAAAAAAGAGAAAGAAAAAGAAAAAGAAGATTAAATATATACCTGTAGCCTCACGTTCTAGATTGCGGCGGGTCAGAAGCCTGTATAAAATAGCACCAGCAGCCCATATATCAATCTCCTTGCCATAACGGTTGTTTTTCATTTCAGGGGCTTTGTACTTGTATGACGTACCAGATACCAAACTATCGTATAAATTTCCTGTCACAAGTAATTTTGCGGATCAATATATAAATATATCATGACGAAATTTACTCTATATCTCACAAACGTTCTTAATATTATTTCTGCCTTTTTCTTTAAATGACATTTTAATAAATTATTGTTTCTATAACTTAAACCGACTGAAAGTAAACCAATGGAGAATAACTTCTTTTTTATTATTTAATGTACTCTAATCACATGTGTAGGTGTAGATAATTTTATTAGCGAGCTATAAAGAGAAAACACTTCTAAAATAAGGCCAAGTGCACCAAGCTTTTGGACCAAATTCAAAAGTTTTATGAAAATTTTGTTGTATACGATCCAAATATCCAATCGTCACTGATGCTTCCGCAAATTTCCGCTTTTATGGTTTTCGAAACCAATAGATGATGGCGTGTGAGGCAAAAGCACTTAATTATATTTGGGTGGCACTTCAACATTGCTGCATTACCCTCTTAGAGTTTGCTGCTCTTCTAGTGGCTCAATCGTCGATCCTCTCGTTGCCGGAGGCTTGGACAATGGTGTATGGGCTTTTTCTTTTGTTTTTCATTATGATTTGGTTTGTAACATCATATCAAAAATAGGCGTGTGACTCGTTACAAGATTTAAATTTATTCTAGAAATTATCTAGCTAGTTATTTATTTTATAGTTTGAATGTATTTGAACTGTAAAGTAAGAATTAGATTTAGATTTCAATAAACTAGTTAGAGTATCTATATATATATATATATATATCGAAGTCTCATTTATAGTGCTTGTTATTAATGAATTGATTTCTTTGTTTCTAGAATTTGGACTTAAACACAATCATATTAAATATCTTTGTATTCTCTTCTCTTCTTTTGTTCTATTATTTCTAATTTAATTTTCATACCCCCCTCCCCATCCCGATCTTCCCTTTTTTTTTTTTTGTGTGTTTTTCTTAAGTTTTTTTTTTTAGTTAATATCTAAAACTAATGTTGTGTGTGTATATATATATATATTATTTTGTATTGTTAGATTGACCCGTTAATTGGTTGTTTTCTTATCTTCTCAAAAAATACAATGAATATTGTACTTTATTAACATCATTTGTATAGGGAGATTTCATAAATTTGTATCATAAAATGAGCAAACTTAAAAATAAATAACTAAATACAGTAGGTATTTATGCATTTTTTTTTTCATAAATAAATTTACCCAGAATTTCTTTTTTGAAATAGACAGTACAGTTTCCTCTACTTTAATAAGCAGTTTTGTCGAATATTAATTAATCCTAGGTCTTTTGACTAAGAAAGTTGTGATGACGTCGTCATAACTTGGGATGCAAAAGAAGCGTTCTCATGATCCCATTGAAATTTGAAGCTAGCTAGGAATGCAAAATTAGTTAATTCCATTGAAAATCTGAAACTAATTATTACCTTCGTTAATGAATATAGCGTCCAAGTCAATGTCATATTTAATATGAAGCTTTCCCTTGTACTCTGGCAGAAACCAGAAATGGCAGAGATCCAAGTTCCTAAGCATTACTTCCATGGAATGAAAAGCGTGAATCGCATTTAAAACCTGTTAAAAAAAAAATCTGTATGCAATTAATAATTTAATATTACAATTAAGATCATAAGGTTGTCTAATTAATTAATTCTGGTTTTACTACTCGAATTCATAGATTTTTTTTTTCCTAACAGCGTTAATTAGTAGAAGAGTAGTGTTATAGGCACCTATTCTAATTCTATTTTTTTAATACCAACTCATATATTATATTCGTGTTTGTAGATATAATTAATTAACATGATAATATTTTAAATATTTATCGACTAAAAAAAAAGACAATTCATATATTACATAACTTAACTTTGGTACTCAAATGTTACATTTGAGATATTTTTCTTAGTAGAATATTCACAAACTAAACTAACCTGCCAAAATAGGTAGGCCGCTTCTTCGTCGTTTAATTCTTTCCCTTTGGCCTTTATCCATTCGTCAAGACGATCCTCCGAGAGCAACTCCATCACGAGATACACATACTCGTTGTCCACGTAAGCAGCCTTGGATTCCAATATGTTGCTGTTGTTGTTGTTGTTGTTGTTGTTGGGATAATGTTGTTGCTTCTTGCTCTTCATCATGTGCTCCCCTATCTCAACGCTCCTCCTAAGTCTCTTCCTTATAACAACATAAGCATCGTCGTCCTCGTCCTCGTCGTCCTCGTCGTTGTCATCGTCGTCATCGTCATTGTCGTCGTCGTCGTCGAAATACTTCTTTTCTAAACGAAGGCATGAATACTTTATCCCCGTTGCCTTCTCTGTGCAAACATATCTGTTATAACCAATATTTTCTCCAAGGCTATAGATCGAGGTAAAATCTTCAACGTATATACCCGGCTTGCCTCAAATTTTCTTCTTCATGTCGTTGTCCTTCTCAGAAGACCTTAATTTGCTCGGGACGAAATTAACCGCGGTATAATATAATCTTGTTTGCAGCTGACTGATATCTGTTATTTGGTCTGACCACTGATATTGTCCTCTACGTCAGTAGAGAAAGAGATCGATCAGACCAATTATACAATTACAGGTGGACTTGACTAATATATATAATGTTGAAATTAGATCAACATGACCGACATATATATATGTATAAACATATATGTGTGTGTAATTACGCCCATCTCTCAAATTTTACACTTCTTTTAACTTAAACAACTTCATTGATAAAGAATTAATATATGTAAATAGTATAACCTCATATCTGTCACAATTATAACAATAAATTAATTTTAATATAATATTTTTTAGTAATTTTTATCCTTTGCACTAATAATTTTTTATAATACCATATTACAAAATTCTAAATAAAAAATTATATATTAATCAACTAATAGTTATAAAATTTTGATATAATTATCAGACCTATCTCACTGTCGGATTTGAGATATTTCTTAGATATATATATATATATATATAATACACAGAGAACATTATTATTTTGTTCCTATATTTGCGATTTTTCAAAAAGTTAAAGAAAAAAGAATCTACTTGCTTAAAGCTTCTATGTTACAACTTTCTTTATTAAATAAAATTTATTTGTTATTTGAAACTTTGTTAAAAGCAAATTATGGGAGAATGATTAAAGAAAAAAAGAAACCGCGAGAGATCAATTAATACTCGTGTTAAAGAAAAAGATAAAACGAAATAGTTGTCTCTGCAAAAGTGAGTGAATGAGAGAAAAAGTAAAAGAAACAAAGAAAATCAGAGTACTTGAATGCCTTTAGCTTATTATTTTGTTAATTCTAGATATTTTTATGTGTGCTTTCTGTGTCCCTGTATTATTATTTTTGTAGGAAATAACCATTGCAATCTTCAAAAAAAGAATGGAGGAGTAAAAGGGAAATTAATTAAGAAGAATAGGTGAGCTACAGTGAGCGCCGCAGCGCTGCAACAGTGAGCATCGCAGCCCTGCTACAGGACGTGAACAAGTACAAAAACAAAAAAAATAAAAAAAATCGTAGCGCCGCAGTGCTAGTGAAGAAGCGCTGCAGCGCCCGGGGCAAAATTGGTAGTGTCACAGCGCTAGAGGGGTAGTGCCGCAGCAGTACCTGGTGAAGTGGTCCTATATAGATCTTTCGGCGCCACAGCACTGGGAGAGCAGCGCCGCAGCGCTCCGACAGCTAGTTTCCAATTCCTAAAAATCCATTATACTACAAGTTGCCAGTTTTTTATCAAAGCCTATAAAAGGATATGTTGAGGACTGAAGAAAGCAATTTTTGATGACGGTGTTTTGAAGAGCAATCTTAGAGAGAGAATTGTGGGTGCGGAGAAGAAGACAACAAATTCTGGAGATGGAGAAGCTTTATTCAACTTCGCATTCTAGTTCTTTTTCTTTTCTCTTAATGTTTAAGAACATGATTTGTGTTTATCTAAATTTTTTCATGTAATTTCATTTATTTAGAGGAGAGATGTAGCCTATGCTAGATACTATGTTTTTTATTGTCAATTTATTTGAAGAGGTTTTTCATTCCGTTTATTTATTTTTCATTCAGTTTATTCGTGTTATCTCATTATTAATGCTTCTAATTTATTGACCATGAATTGGATGATTTTATATATTTAGAATTTGGCACTCAGGAGAGGGAATTTTAAATATCGTTAAAGGATAAAACAGCTCAGGATTTTATAGAGATCGAGAGACTTACAGTTCCTTTGAAGTCAATTAGAAATAATCATAAATAGTAATGAATTCTTAATTTTCCTATTTTCAGACTTTAGGAATATTTTTAAATGGACATTCACGAGAGGGAGTTGAATAAATTAGGATTCTTTTTTCTATAAATTAGGAAAAATTAATTAGTAATAAATTGACATCAAAAGACATAGTTGATGACCCCAACTGAAATCAAACCTCTAGACTTTTCTCGCATTGATTTCTTCTAAAATTTATTTTCCAAATTGTCTTGGTTATATTGCTTTTAGTTTTATATTTTGTTTTTATTCTTGTGATTGAATTTTCTAGATAAAGTAAGGATTATTTTAATTACAGTACTTGGTGAGAATTCAATTACAATCTATGAGGACAACTTTCTTATTCACCACTCTACTATTAAAACTTGATACCGTACACTTGTGGTTTTGTCACGAACTCCAACAACGAAACATGAGAGATGCCAAACAATCATCTTGAAGGAAAGAATACACTAAAATTTTGGAAGGGCTTGAAACTTAAAAGGACAAATTTAATGTTTACTCTTTGAACTTTGGTGCTCTTGTAACTTTGCTCTCTGCATTTGAAAACAGATAGATGCTCCTTGTATTATTAAATGTTATCATCTTTACTCCTTCTATAAGTTAAATTGATGGAATTGTTGACATAACAGTAACTAAAGTGTAATTTAAGAAGGAAAAACTTTATTTTTCCCTCTAAATTTTAATAGTGCCCCCCCCCCCCCCCCCCCCAAATAAAAAACTTTGAAAACTGATATGTATACCCCGCAAACTTTAAATTCTTAGAAAGAATGTCCGTTAAAATTTAAACCATTAGTAAAAATATTCCTTGTTTGTGACTTTGCCTCCAAACATTAAAAAACTTGTGCTTATACCCACTAGTACAGAATGTGGATACCACGACGATTTTTAACCATCGTGATAATATTTCCATGACGGTTTTCTAACCGTTGTGGAATCCTGGATCATGGAATCTTTTTAGATTCTACGACGGTTTTTTACCCATCGTAGAATAGGCAAAAAATAAGGCCTAAATTTGGACATTTAAAAACATACCACGACGGTTCTACGTAAAAAAACCATTGTGATAGCGGACCTACCACGATGGTTTTTCAAGAAAACCGTCGTGGTAGGATCAATCAAAAAAAAATTTTACGAATTCATTTCATTTTTCACGGGTGGCAAATCCAGAAAATTTAACTCACAAAATCAACAGTTTTTCTGGAAATTCTTAAATCAGTGCCTTACCCAATCAATTTTAAAGCAATCTAAATCACAACGACAATCAACAATCGCTAAAAGGACGGATTTTGGACATTTTTCTACAAAAAATTCCCAAATCAACAATCAACCAAATCAATATTTTGGAAGGAACATCGTGGATTTTTGACATTTTGGACAGAAATTTCACAATCAACAACCACAATTAACAAAATCAACATTTTGGACGGAAAATTCTCAAATTCGTGCCTTACCCAAGCAAGATACATTTCAACTTACCGGATTGTCGAGTGTGAGTACGGGCGGAGTAGTAGAGAATGTAAGGGACAGAGGAATGACGGCGAGAATGAGAGGGAAAAAGGCTCGGAGTTAGAGAAAGAGAGAGGAATGGCGGCTAGAGAGAGAAGGAAAAATGCTCGGAGTTAAAGATTAGAGAGAGAGGAATGGCAGTGAGAATGTAGAGAAGGAACGGAGAGAGATAAATGGATGGAGGATATGGGTGGCTTTGGGTTTGGAGTCAGAGTTTGTATTAGAGAGTGTAAAAGGCTCGGAATGTAATGGGGTGGGAAAGAAGGTTTTTTTTTTTTTTGTTTTAATATATGCTCTAAAAAGTAGAACAATTTCAAAAATTTTCAAAATTCCCGCCTTTATACCTACCATGATGGTTTTTGGGAAAAACCGTCGTGGTAGATGCCCTACCACGATGGTTTTTCCCAAAAACCGTCGTGGTAAGATGAAAAATCCAAAAAAAAAAAAATTTTTTGAATTTTTAGACCTACCACAACGGTTTTTGGGAAAAACCATCGTGATAGGTCAAAAAATTCAAAAAAAAAATTTGAAAAAATTCCCTCCTTCGTACCTACCACGACAATTTTTAAAAAACCATCGTGGAAGATTCATGCTTCTACGATTTCTGGAAATCGTCATGGTAGCTAATTTTTTAAATTTTTTTAAAAAATTCCACAACGGTTTAAAAAAATTCAAAATTTTAGTTGAGATACCATGACGCTTTTTTAACCGTCGTGGTATCTCTAACTTCTACAACGGTTTTCTGTAACCGTCGTGGAAGCTTGTGCAAGCATGGCCTTCCACGATGGTTTTCTGTAACCGTTGTGGAAGCTTCGGCTTCCACGATAGTTTTTGGAAACCTTGTTCCGCTCTGTGTTTTAGCCATATTTTCCATGACGGTTTTTTAAAAAACGGTCATGGAAGCTCTGTCGTGGAATTCATATTTTGTAGCAGTGACCTCTCAACCTTCAAATTTTAGCAAAATTACTTATATTTCATTCACTTGACTGATGTAGCACTAGTATAATAAAATGTTAAATTAAAATTAAAATCTTTATAAGCACTGGCTATTCAATGTTCAGGAGTAAAATTACAAATGTACTAAAATTTTAGAGACAGGAATTAAGTATTTCCATGTTTATATGGCCAAAATATGAAACAATTGATATTTTTGCTAATGGTTTAAAGTTTGAGGGGTATTCTGGCTAAAATTTAAAGTTTAAGTGCTAGAAGCACCAGTTTTCAAAGTTCGGGGGGCAAAGTTACAAAAGTTTTAAAGTTCAAGGGGTAAAAATAAGGTATGTTCTTATTAAATTACAATTTAGTTATTGTCATGTCAGCAACTCCATCCATTTAACTGACGAAAGTAGCATAGATAATTAAATTTCATAATTCAGGGAATATTTCTACTAGTTTTCAAAGTTCATGAAACAAAATTATAAAAGCACCAAAGTTTAAAAAGAAAAAATGAAATTTATACGAAACTTAACTGCACCATCATATTTTCACGGGATGCCATGAAATCAGTGGATCGATTCTTGCCGAGGTGGCAAAAAACTCTTGTAGATTTTGAATTTTTATGGACATTTTTACCCCTTCATGTTTTTCTAAATTTCAATGTGATAGGAATTTCACTTTTTCTCTTCCTCTCTTTGGTTCTTGCTCTCTCTCTCTAATTTCTTCCTTTCTTTTTTTTTTCCATAGTCGTCGCTTCCTCGCCATTGCTCCTGTCCAACCAACACACTATCATCGAACCCCGGTGAGGTCTTAGTGGGTTGTGGGGAGATCTACGGCCATGAGTAGGAGGTCTAGTGAGATCTCTTCTAGTTGTGAGAAATCTTTCGTCTCACGTAGGAGGTCCAGTGAGATCTTAATAGGTCTGAAAATAAGAGAGGAAAATAACCAAAAACAAACTACACAATAATAAATAAGAGTAAAAAAAAACAACAACAACCTAAGGGAAACTTAATTAGATTTTCTCAATTTAAAACCCTTTCCACCATAAGTCCTAAATTGTTTTGTTTTTTTTTTTTTTTTCTAATATTTTCGTCAACATATATGTCTAGATCTGTCAATTTATCCCAAATACCTAGAGCCACAATTTTCATTTCTTTCTGAGTAATTATACGATATTATTGATTCGTAGTTCATAGTCCACTTCTAGGCTTTATACTTAGAAGAGTCTTTGTCTTCTAAATCCATCCAAGATTGAATTGTCACATTCATCTCCTGTAGAGCATCTCTAGCCTTGGATAAAAAGGGCTTCAAATACTAATAGAAGCGGGAATCTTATAATAATTTCAAATTAGTTTGAGAGGATAGGGATGATATAAAATAAAATTTGAAGGCACATTGTTATAGTGTTTAAAGTTCGGGAGAATTTATAAAATATATCCTTTATATATCCTTAGAAATTCAAACATAAATGAGTTGGTAGCCATTAATGACGACATCCTCTTTGGTGCTCACGAACAATCACATAGGATCATAACCTCTAAAGAGTGGCTTACGGCTTGAGGGGACTTAATCACTTTATTATAGCCTCTAAGATAGCTCATTATAATATTTGAATTCATAAAAATACATTCAAAAAATTATAAAGATAACTACTTCGTTTTTAAATTATCTATTAATGTAACGTACTATTTGTTTTAAATATTTTAAAATTTGCTATTTACTTTTCTTAAAAGAAAAAATAAAGGAAAAACAACTGTTTGCGCTTAGAGCTTCTATGTTACAATTTTCTTTATTAAAGACAATTTAATTGTCTTTCGAAACTTTATTAAACATAATTTATGGGAGACTGGTAAAAAAGAGAGATAAATTAATCTGCATGTTAAAAAATAAATAAATAAATAAATAAAAGAAGAAGAAGAAGAAGAAGAAGAAGTTAAAACGAAATAATTGTCTCTGCAAAAGTGTGAGAATGAGAGGAAATGTAAAAAAGAAAAAAGAAAAAAGAAAAGCAGAGGGAGAGAGAGATAAAAAAGGAAGTGACGTAATTATTAAGAACGCGTTTGGTTGACAGATTTAGAATCTAAGTTTTTAGGTTCATTTTTGTCGTTTTTTAAAAATCAACTAAAATATAACTAATTTTAGAAATTCAACTAATTTTAATATAAAAATTTCATCTCAAATCCGTGTTTCAAATACATGCTAAATTGATCTCATTCCTCTACTTCGGCATCTTTGTTAGGGACTCTATTAAGGAAACATCAGATCAGATGCCAAACTATCATCTTGAAAAAAAAAAAAAAAAAAAAAAAGGAATACACTGAAATTCACGGTGATGCCACGACAATCATTGGGTCGATTTTTGCTGAGCTGCCAAAAATTCTTGCCAAATCTGTATTTTTGTGGACATTTTAATCCATTTATGTTTTTCTAAATTTCAAATGCTCTATGGATTTTACTTATTCTCTCCCTTTCTCTCTTTCTTCCTATTCTACAGTGGTTGCTTCCTCGCCGTTGCTCCTGTCCAACCAACATTGTCGTCGAACCCCGGTGAGATCTTAAGGGTCATGGGGAGATCGGCCGCCTCACATAGGTCCGGTGAGATCTCATCCGCTCATGGGGAGATCTGCGTCCGCACTTGGGAGGTCCATTGAGATATTAATGAGTCTAAAATAAGAAGAAAAAAAAACTAAACTAAACAAAACAGTAATAAAAAGACAGTAAAGAAAACACATTTAGATTTTGTCAAGTTAAGACCTCCGTCTATGAGTCCTAAGCTGGTGATATGGCGTTTTCTTTTCAGGCTCTATTTGTTAAACTTTGTCAAGATCTATCCATTTATCCCAACATATTACCTGCAGCCACAATTTCCATTTCTTTCTTAGCACTTGTACAATTATATTGATTCTAAATTCAGATCTAATCTCAATGGCAAACAAAACAAAAGGGGAAAGGATTAAAAAATTAAAAATTAAAAAAAAAAAAAACCAGCCCTTCAGAGAAGGTAGACGAATTCAATCGAAAACTAGTGTCATCTCTACATTTTAAAGCCATTTCCTTTTTAAACACAAAATTTATAGGCATTTTTCTTTATAGAATAAATGATTATGTCTTTTTGCAAATTATTGAGTTCTTCCAATTTATCCTAAAAACTTTGAAACTTGCCTAATCTCCATTAATTCTTTCAAAACAAGTGCATAATTTCCTAACGTTTTAGGATTCCGAACCTCATCAATACCTCTTGCCCTATTTGGAGATGGCTTTGTATTATTTTGATGTTTGTAATTATATTATTTGCTTGATTTGACAGGTATATGAATACCCATTTTGCTTCTTTAATCTGACCCGTATAAAAAATCTTGCGACTGCATTGACTTCTTCTATTACTTGATTAACGATTAGATAATTTTCAACAGAAGCTAACGTGATGGAAATAGTACCTGATTGATCTGTATGAGATCGATCACTAGATATAGCCAAGTTTGACAAATAAACCAAAAGTATGTCTACGCAAAAATTAGTTCTGGGTAGAATACGACTCTGCGTACAGTAGAACTGATCATATAATCAAAAAAATGAAACAAGGAGACACTGTTAATTCTTCCTGTGGGTTGCATTGAAATCAAATTCCTTAAAGCAACTTGCTTTTAAGTTGGAGTTAGTATCTTGCTTTTAAACGACCCAATAAAAATAAAAATAAAAAAACAAAATAAAACGACGAAAAAATAAAGAAAGAAAACGACGAAAAAAGGAAAAAGAAAGGAAAAGAATGGTTCTTATTAGTTGTTCTTTTCTTTTGTTACGGTGCAAAATGAAAGGGGAAAAAAGAAAAAGAAACCGGCTGAATTGGGGTGTGGAGTAGAATATATGACTAACAATTATGGATTTCTTAAAGCAACCTACTTTTAAGTACAAACAGAATAAGATTTATCAAAAAAAAAAAAAAAAACAGAATAAGAAAGTAAAATAAAACAATAGTACTGTAGTAGCAAATATAGTGTGTTAAGTTTGGGTAGAGGAGAAAACTAATTAACAAATGGTCCGTTGGCGATAGCTGCTTGTCTTATTTTGGATCTCCGATATTCAGTTTTAAAGGTTTAGTTACTACTGGATGTTTTGAAATGTAGAGTTTTAAACTCTCTATTAATAAATAATATATTTTTAGATAAAATCTAGCACGAAAATAACATATGAACAAATAAGAAAGATAAAATAATAAGAATAAAAAAAGCACATATTTATTTTAAAAGAAAAACATAAAGCCATCATGTCCAAATCTTATTTATATCTTTCTTAACTTTTAGATTCTTTTTCATTTCTACTTTTTATTTTAATCATTTTATCCTTCCTAAAATCCTCATGTGCTATTTTTGCGTTAAATTTTGACTGAAAGCAAATAATTTATAAAAGGAGTCAAAAGGCTGAACTCTAAAAGTGAATGTCAAAAGGTCAAAGTGAGACAAACGAAATTACTCAAAGGTAATTTATGAAAATAGACTAATAATAATTATTGCCTAAAATAAAATCATGTCGGTGATAACGAATTATTAAAGGGAGGGCTAATGCGCTACAAAATAAAGAGAAAAGTCATCCAAATACATATATAGTAATGATCACTTGTCTGTCATCACCTTGGTATGTTGGTAGAATATGACTCTATAGTGTATAACAAATCCTTAAAAAATAAAATAAATAAAATAAATAAAAAGAAGAAGAAGAAGAAGAAGAAGCTTAAAACGATTAATAGTACAGAAATATTCTTATGACACTGTTATTTTCTCCTTACGTGGGTTGCATACAAGTCAAATTTCTTAAAGTAACTAGCTTTATGCTACTAAATAAAAAGAAGGAAAAACAAAAACAAAACAAAAACAAAACAAAACAAAACAAAACAAAGAAAATAAAGGGGAAAAAAAAAAGAGTTGGAATTTAGTATCACAACAATATCCTTGTTATCAAAGCACTTGAATTTGTCAAAGAAATTAACTTACTTTTGAACGACAAAGAAAAAGAAAAAAAAGAATAGCAGGTTGTCAGTAAATAATATTGTGCTTTCTTTCGTTACACTGAACCAAAAAAAAAAAACAAGTAGTGTCGGGTAGAATATTATGATACATAAAGTGCGTTTGGTGCACCGATATTTCTTGTTTTCAATAGGATGTTTTCAATAGGACTCTGTATGCACATTATTTTTATCTATTATAATTTAAAAATAATCAAGTTTTTAATGAGGACGAAACCAAGAAATAACCCATCATGTGCAAAATTATAGAATATCCCTTTTAAGATCAAATAATTCCATCGAATTGAGTATGATTGTATGTATGATAGTATCTAATATATTAGGAACATGTGTGATAGCATCTAATATATCAGGAGCATGAATGATGAAAATTTTAAATTATAATTGATTAATTTTTTAAAGATTAGTTATATTTTTTTTATTGACTAAAAAACCAAAAAAAAAAAAAATTTGAAATAGTATTATTTTGTTCAAACCGGAGAGTCAAATAAAGACATAGAATTCTTAAAGCAACCTAATGAAGAAGAGAATAGAGGTGTAACTTTTAAGTAGGGCCGGCACACGAGTCGTTCGACTCTTGGGTGATTGTGTCAGGCTCGGGCTGAGGCTGGGCTGGAATTCCATCTTTTGGTCTGAACAAAAACAAAACAAATGAGTGATTTACAAGTTAGCCACCTCCTGGACACCTCTTCTATTTGAGCCACCATACTATTCAAGTTCCAAATCTATGCATCTTTTTACGATCAGTCAACCTAGTCAAAATATTTAGCTTCCATTTGGATCGTTAGTTAGAGTTAAAATTTTTAAGTTCAAATTTTTAAGTTAAAATTAGTTGACTTTTCAAAAACTAGTTATAATTTTTATTGACGGTTAAAAAAAGACAAAATTCAGTCAAAAAATACAGTTTAATTGAAGCTGAACTCAAACACTAAACAAGCCATAAAAAACATGAATGGACAAAAATACCTCATCTTTTTCCCTTCTTTCTCTTTCTTAGTAGTGACCACTGGCAGTACCGATCTCTAGACTTGGGACACTGTCTATCGTACTTCGATCACTGATTGCTAGAGAGATTTTGGTAAAATAGTTGTTCTATTATACACAAATAAAAATTTGTGCTCAACAAGGGGGCTGGGGGCGGGTTTGGGGGCTGGAAGGAGTGGTTGGTGCCGACTAGGTTTCGAGGGGGAAAGTTTGTGATGCTGGGAAGGCAACAGTACAACAATGGGTGAGTTGTGACACCATGGAACTCGGAAGGGGGCCCACATAAACGGCGGTGGGGTGGGTGGCGAGTGACAGCGTGGGGTGACAGAGAATTTGTTCATTACTGCACATTTCTTTTGGAAATTCATATAACAATGTGACTTTGATGTTACTAAATTATCAATTCCATGATATGTGTTTTCTTTATTGATCAGTTGATGATTTATAATGCCCATAAGTCTATAAGTATCTAAATTTTTAAGATCATTAAGCCCAATGAATATTTTTTTCAAACCATACAATACATTGTAAATTATAGAAATTTTCATTAATATATTAATAATAAGTGATTTAGTGCATCGATGATGTTATTAAGCTCATAAAATAATAATGGAAGTACCAATGTGGTCCAAACTTCTTTGGACAATCATAGTCAAGACGCCATGGAATCATATGAACAGAAACTCACAAATCAACAACGCATAGTTGAAGTGCATACATTAATATAATGTGTACAAACAGCCACAAAACAATGTTATCTAAACATATATATATATATCTCTGGTGAAGCAAATGCATAGATCAATGTCGTAAAGTGCATGCAAAAGCGTGAAAGAGGCAAGCATGAAGCTCTCCTGTAATAAATTGAATCAATCTGAAGGTCTCTGAAATAATAAAAGTCCAACTAGACACCATGGGCCCAAGTCACAAACAGCTTCCTATCCCCACATCATCTCCAAGGGAGAGGCCTGCTTGGGTTAGGACACCAGCCTAACATGGCCCATAATAGAAATGTAAATGACATTGATAAAAAAAATTTAAAAAAAAAAATCCTCACCATCTAAGCTTATCTTGTTCAGGAACTTTGCTTACGTTCGGTTCACCAGTTGGAGATCAAATTTTTAAATTAGACTTAGTTGACTTTTCAAAAATGAGTTATAAATTTATTGAATTTTCAAAAAAAATATAAAAACTAAAATGAAAAATACAATTTAATTGAAATTAAACTTAAATGTCAAACAAAACATTTAAATTTATTATCATTTATGCGACAACCAGAACTAAATAGCTCAAGGGCCTTCATATGCAGAGTCACTCATCGGAATAGCTTTTCAGAGTACCGTAACCAATGCAAAGTGTATCTACAAATTATGCATTACACATGTAGCAAAAGGCATAGTCAAACCAGATTTATACATCTCTAAGCCACATAGTGAAAATCAAGGTATAACTACAAGTGTGAACAAAATAATAAACTTTGGTTCACTAAAGTCATGGTTAACATGTGTTAATAGATACAATACAATGTATACATCCATGGCATTAAAGTTCAAATCAATTCACAATTTTTAAGGGGTCTTCTATGGATTTTAGGCCGACTAGCATTGGTAATCTATTCGCTTTTAATCACATATTAAAAGTATAAAATCTCAAGAGAATTTCTAGTTGCTTATTGTGTAGGGAAAAGTCTTTATTTTGTGCTAGTATATCCAAACCAAAAGAGGTCAAGCGCACATCAAATAGAGTTGAAACATAGCACTATGTGTGCTCTCCGGTGATGTCCGGTCAACCGGTGGGTGATGTTCGGGAAACTGTTCGAAAGCAAAGAGTAATGTTCCATTTGGCATTTGAGTTCATCTCAAACTAAACTATATTTTTTTACCTCAATTTTATCTTTTTGTGAACGGTTAATAAATTTTATAATTAGTTTTTAAAAAATCAATTAACTCTAACTTAACAATTTTAACTCCAATTAACTTATTAAACAAATGCTAAATTTTCGGATGAAAATTGTTTCGAATGAAACTTATAAAATTCGTAAAAATGGACTACTTATCCAAATCTCTCTTTTGAAACCTTTAAAGAGAGACAAAGCTCCATTCATTTCCTCTCAACCTATAAACTGTTAGTAAAAATACTAATATTTCATCTACTTAAAATTGATGTGGCATTAGATTAAACAATATAAGTTAATTTACATTAAAATCTTTATAATTACAAAAATAACCTTAGAAATCAATCAAAATTTAAAGGATCTAATTATAAAAGTTTTTTTCTTTTTGTTCCTTGTTATGACTTCAATTTTAAAAACAAATTTTATGAACACATTAGTCATTTTCAGGCGTCAGTATATTTACTTTCTATTTATTTTTTGTCTTTTTCCTTTTCTAGCTTGTTTGGATGTTTTAGTTTCTCTGTCTTTTTTTTTTTTTTTTTTTTAGACTTTTTGGTTTTACAAAATTGAATTTTCAAAAGGAAAAAAGTTAAATTTGTTCTTGTTTTGTTTTCTATTGTGTCGTGCTTTTGTGTAGTTGAACTTTATCTTTATTAAAAAATAATTATAATGCGTATCAGTAATTCTGTATACTGCTCTGTTTTTGCATGAAATTGTATTGATATTGAATATATTATACTTAATTTTCATAGATTATTAAGGTTGTTTTTGTATTAACAAAAGTTTTAGTTGAAATTAATATTTTTTATTATTAAAACTAGTATCACATTAATTTAAGTGGACAAAATATGACAGACAATGAGTATTTTTTACTAACAATTTAAAGTTAGTGGGTGTAAATACTAGTTTTTCAATGTTTAAAGTTAGTGAGGTGTAAATACTAGTTTTTCAATGTTGGGGAGTTAGGTTTCAAATGTACTACAAATTAGTGGCAAAATAAAGTTTTTTCAAGTCATATATGATCAAAATGTGGAAAAAAAAAAATGTGATTTTGTTAATGATTTAGAGATTGAGAGGAATTCTTGCTAACAGTTTAAAGCTTGAGAGGTATAAGCACCAGCTTTCAGAGTTCATATGAAACTATAAGAGTATTAAAATTCAAAGGGTAGAAAAAAAGTTTATCCATATTAAATTATAATTTTGTTATTGTCAAGTCAACAATTACATCTGTTAAACTGACGGTATGAGTAAAAATGATAACATTTTATAGTTCATGGATCATTTTTACTAATTTTTTAAGTTCAGATAACAAAGTTACGAGACCATCAAAAAATTCAGGACAGAAAAATCAAATTTATCCTTTTTAGAAATTCTTACCGTATTCATTTATCTCAAACATACATTTGGATTCCTATATTCAATTTGAGTGCAAAACTTCAGGGTCGTTTGCTAGAACCATTAAATACTAACATTTTAGAAACAATATTGGAACAAAAATATTTTGAATTACCATTTAAAATGGTGTTTGGATGTTCAAATCTTAAATGAAACATTTAAATAAAACATTTTGAATACGTATCTAGATAGATATTGAAATCAATTTTAACAAATCTTACAAAACCTCAATATCCATAACAAATTTGGACTAGATACAAGGATGGAGCTTTATTTATATTTTCGTTCTAAACTCATATAAAAAATAATTGGCCTCAATCGGAATTGAAACAAAAAAACTATGGTAGTTTGGAGCTTAAATAGAACATAAAATATATATATATATATATATATATATTCATTCTCAATTGTTTACTATGCAAAAATATTCAAATGACTCAAATTTAAGAGAAGTCTCAATCCTCATTTTGAGCTAAATGGTCAAATGAAAACATTGTCACCACTGAATTACTCATTTAGATGAGCTGACTAAATGGTCAAATGAAACGTTATCACACTTAATTACTCTTTAGATAGCTGTTGGAATGGTTATTATTGTACTCCTGCAATAAACGTTTGAATGGATTATTACTGAAGTAAAAATATTTGAATGTTTTACCATTTTACATTAATTTAACTGAAATCTAAATCCAAAGTTTTATTTTTTAAAAATCCATATTATACCTTTTTTTTATATTTATATTTTTCAAATGTTATATTTAACAAAAACTATCTAAACATAAATTTCATTTGAAGCTACGTTTGATTATAAACATGCAATTCAAATATTATTCATGATTGAAACGGATTATAAAATTTTTCATTCTAATTTGCAAAGTGATTCATCTAAACGTTCTATAAACCCCTATTTGGGGAAGGTTTGGAAACGTCTTTATCATTTTTTTTTTCGTGTTTCTTCTAATTTTACTGTTATTCGCCTTTTCAAATTTCTCTTTTTCATTTTTTAAAAACTTAAACTTTAAGGACTTGTTTGGGGAGGTTTGGCGATCTGTTTAGGTTTGAAAATCATATGTAGTTTTGAAAATGTGCATTTGAGGGAACAAAACTGTTTTGAGTGAATAAATGTAAAATCTTAAAATATGTTCAGAAAAAATATTAGTATGGATATTATTTCGTTTCTCTCAAAATTCTATAAGATTTTTATAAAAAAAATAATCTCATTTGAACTTAAAATAATAAAGTTATGGATGTTTAAAATTTGAATTTACCAAAGACATTTGGATATATGAATAGTAAAAAATAGTTTTGATTTGAGAAATAAGACAAAATAAGTATTACAAACCAGATGTAAATATAACCTCCCAAATGAGTCCTAAGAGTCCATAACTTTATTATTTTATATCAAAATGAGATGAATTTTTCAAATATATATATATATAATTTTGATATGAACTAAACAAAATTTATATTGTTATTTTTTAAAAACACGTATCAAGTTTAGGCTTTGTTTGGTAATAAAGTTTAACTCCAACTAAACTGTATTTTTTCATATCAATTTTTATCTTTTTCTGAAAGGTCAACAAAATTTATAACTACTTTTTAAAAAGTCAACTCAACTCAAACTTAAAAATTTCATTTCAACTCAAGCTCAACTCATTCACTTTCACCTCAAACTTTGTACCAAAAACACAATTTCAAAACTCATTAAACTCTAACCTTCAAAATTCCGACACTAACAGATTTTAAAATATGGGCTTGATATTGGTTCAAATCCAATTCGTGAGAAGATAGGAGTCGTGGTGGTCCCTCCCAGACCGTCCGGATCCCACGAGTAAATAAAAAGTTGGATTATATTGAATCTCATCTGAATCACCCCATCTATCCTCCTGAGAAAAAGTTTGGTTTCAAAACCCGATTCTAACCGGAGAAGTACGCCGAAAAAACAGTAGAGAGACTTCTTGCTCTAAAAAGAAAAAAAAAAAAAAAAAAAAGAGTTAGAGAGGGAAACTCTGTAGATCATGTAATTCTTGCGACTCATTAAATGTCCTTCCAGCAGATTTTAAAATATATATCTACCATCCAAGCCGATACTGACAGGGGTAGATAACGTGATACGTCAAATGCGAAGGGCGGGGAGGGAAAACATGTTGAGCAGCAGCAATCGCAGTAACAGGCAGCAGAGCTTCACGTCGTCGTTTCAGTAGCTCAGTAAACCCTCTTTATCTTCAGAGCTTCAATTCCAGTTCAACAATGGCGGGTCCCAAGCGCCATTTCTTCCCCCTCCTCCTCCTCCTCTCCATCGCCGCCCTCTTCTTCCTCTTCTCCCACCACCGCTCCACCTATCTCTTCCTCCCCACCGCCATCCCACCCAACCCCAACCCCAACCCTATCCCTAGTTTCCCCCTCCGCCGCGACTTCACCTTCATCGTCAAGGTCCTCGCCTTCAACCGCCTCGATTCCCTCGCACGCTGCCTCCGCTCCCTCGCCGCCGCCGACTACGTCTCCGATCGCGTCCATCTCCACGTCCACATCGACCACTTCCCGCTCCTCAACGGCTCGGCCCATGCGGATCGCGCCCTTGGCGAATCGCGGCGGATCCTGGACTTCGTCGACGGATTCGTCTGGAAGTTCGGTGACAAGATCGTGCATTACCGGACGCAGAATGCTGGATTGCAGGCGCAGTGGCTGGAGTCCTGGTGGCCTAGCTCTGACGACGAGTTCGCCTTCGTCGTCGAGGATGATTTGGAAGTTTCGCCGCTTTACTACAAGTTTCTCAGGAGTTTGATTGTCAATTATTACTACAATGCTGCGAACTTTCGTCCGTACATCTATGGAGCTTCGCTTCAGCGACCAAGGTTTGTCCCAGGTACTTTGGCTTTGGCCTTTTCTTTTTATCAGAATGTTTGAAATTTATATTAATATATATTGTTTGTGTGAATGTGATATACTGGATTTGTATGTTCACCGAAAGGTGAAGGATCTCAAAGTTTTCTTCAAATGAGGTATTTAGGAACTGGTAGGTGATGATTGATGTAGATATATAGCTCGTAATTTGAGCTCTCCTGATACGAAAATTATATGTAGTTTGTTTAGCTTTTATGAAGAATTATGACTCTGAATTTTGCTCATATAGAAAACTCTGAGTCTGTTTTTATATAATTGACGTTTCTAATTGATTTGATTCAAAATGGAATTGAATTATGCTCATTGAGGTGAACTGCTTCGTTTTCTTGTACAATAAAGGAGGAATAAATGTCGTCGATAAGAATGTCGGTAGCCGTAATCTAGTTGGTCTAAAACTAATTAACATTCACGTTTGTGTTTTACTCAATTGAATTTTCAAAGTTTAGATTGCAGGTATAGAGCTCCTTACAAAAAATGTTTCCTTTGAAACTAAAATGGTTACGGATTTTTGCGTTTGAACAATTTGTTCCCTATCTCTCTTTTGAAATTGTTAAGAGAGACAAAGTTCTGTTTCTTGCCTGGTGATTTGCTTTGTTTGTACTTTTATAAGTGAACCTGCCTATTGTCGGACAAGGAAATATTGTTCTCCTTGTTTATTGTCCTTTTTAATCTGTGTTATGACTTTTATGTTTCATGAGCTAATTCGTGGCATTGAAATTTTATTTCATGAGATTCATTGTACTTTCTTGTTATAGTAAACTGGAAATAAAATACAATTGGATAGTGGAACTCGGCTTTTCTTATACCAGTTGGTAGGCACTTGGGGTCAGCTTCTCTTTCCGAAAACCATGGAAAGAGTTTAGATTGTGGTATGACAACAACAAGGCCAAGGGGATAAAGCCATTTCTTGATGGCATGGTACGTCATCTTTTATCTATCTTGGTTTGATGATCAATTTTTGAGGTTATCATTTCTTGGTGATCTTTTCTATCTTAAGTATTTCACGATTAGAATGTGGAATTCGTATGCAGGTAACTACAGGATGGTACAAAAAGATGGGAGAGAGGATATGGACTCCTTGGTTTATTAAATTCATTCATTCTCGTGGCTATTATAATTTTTACACTAATTTTTTACATGAGAGAGCGTTAAGTGTCTCTCACAGAGATGCCGGTGTTAACTATGGGAAAACTGCTGGGCCTGATTCCGTTTTGTTAGATGAAGACTCTCTAGATTTTGACCTTCTGGCGATGCAGCCATTGAGAAACCTGAAGTGGTATGATTTCTGTTTCAGGGAAGTTCTTCCTGAAAGGTTGTTAGGAGGTTTGATGAACTTGGGTTGTTCTTCGCTCGGTGCAGAAACAGGAGACCGTTATTCTCGTGAACCTATATGGGTACCAGACATGGTTGTAAGGAACCTTCTCTGCAACTTTGAGAAGCTAAACATTTGGAACTACATATTTATTGGCCCGGAGTCGGATTTCCTGCTTGAACTTGCGAGAAAGGGACATCCCGTGGTTATTGGAGATCAATTTCTGCGGAGTATAGATACTCCCAAAATTAAAGACATTCAAGATTCCCGTGTAGAACTGATAAACACCATTTTAGTCAAGGCCTATGTGATTAAGAAGTGCATCGAATTTGGGTACAGTTCCTTGGTGATGGAGGGAAACACACTTCTCGTCGAGGGTTATCCTCATCTCGAGTTTGAACACACTCTGACTTCTTCGCCGGGAAGAGCTCAGAACTTTTCTTTGTTAGAAGCTCAACTTCTGCTCGCAAAATTTGGGTTGATAAGCTCATCTCGGATGTCGCAATTACAGTGAACTCTTTCTTGAGCGAAAAAGAGAGTATGAGTTTTGTGCATCTAGTCGCCAACTTATTAGAAAAAAAGGTTTTGTGCATCTAGTTTTGTGCTAAGCTCCCACTCGCACTCCTAAATTTGTCCCTGTGTGTATATATAAAAGATACTTTTATATACAAAACTTAATGGTTTAAAATAGAGTCGCATGTATAGGTTATTTTTTGAATCTTCTGTAATATATAATATATATATATATATATAGTTAATATATACAACCTTTTTTTGGCATACGATATTATTTAAGTATTACGTAATGCATGGAAATCAAATAGTAAATTGGATCGGTGACTTTTTTTTTTTTTTTTTTAAATCACCTCACATATTATTAGTAGAATATACCGCAGAAAGAAGACATGGATTATGGCACGATTATCATCAATGACTCTTAAAAGAGTGGGCGATGGAACTACTTGTCTGGAAAACATCGTCAAATATTGATTGAGTCAGGTTAATTGATGAATGCAATTTAGAGATCTCTTATTTTATTTGTCAAAACGAGAAATATATTTATGTGCATCGTTAAAGTATTTTTGTGATTTGTATTTATTTTAGATTATAATAACTAGTTAAATGGGTGTAACAACGTCATACAAAATAAGTGAAACGTTACATTTATAATCTTTTACGATTATTTGTATAAGATTTGTTTTAACATATTTACTTTTACATCTTAAATATGTATGGACTAATCTTGTTGAAGGATAGCTGAGCTGAAAGCGGATTAATTGTTATTGCAACTATTTGTCTTCGTGAGAAAAATTTAATACAAAATAATACAAAATCTTTAGAGAAATGTTCTTATTTTTCTTGAGCATTTGTATTTGTTAAGAGAAAGCATTGCTTTTAATTTTGGATATCATATAAGTTTTCCCATATTCATTTTTTCTCTCTCTTAAATAACTATTTGAATTTACAATGTCTGTTTGAACAAAAAAACATTCAATTTTACAATCAAAACCATTTACCAACAAATAGAACATCATAATCAAGGGTATGATTTTCAGCCATTAAATCAAGAACACTAATAGCTTGTTTGGTTATAGGACTGAATAAAAAATTCAAGTTTTTGTGAGAGAAATTATTATAAAAAAAAAGTTTGAACTGTACTTTCGAACCTATGAATCAAGCAGGGCTAAAGTTAGAAGAAAAATTCAGCCCTTAAATCACTAGGCTTTGTTTGGGAATCTCAATGAGATTCAATTCACTAATGACGAAAGGCTGGGGGGCCTCAGCCCAAGAAGTCCAAACATGAACTCTTAAATTCTAGATATGTTCTTGATAAATGTGGGCTAAGTGATCTCAATTTTTAGGCCAATTTTTAAGTGGAATAACGAACGAGAATTCTTAAGAATGCCATGAAAAGATCCACAAACCTTATGATACTTTGGGCTCGTTTGGTGCACATATGGCATCTGACTTCCAAAGGTTTTTTTAATCTTTTAATCTTTTTCTTTAACTCAAAACTATTTTGTACTATTCTCTCTATTTATGTATCTGTTTTATAATATATGGTCGCCGGCGATTTGTCTGTATATACAGGTACCCCCATCCATTTCCAATGTGGTTTTGTTGGTTTTTCTGCAGGTGCTTCGTCGTCGAGGTTTGCCACTGTTTGCTTCGATGAGTGGTAGTGGTTGGCCACTGAGATATGGGTGTTTGGGTTAGGGTTAGAGTTTGGACATTTGGGACTGATTTGGGGCTGGGTTTGGACATTTGGGGATGATTTGGAGCTGATTTTTAGCGTTTTGTGGGTTTTTGGGACGATTTCATGAATAACAATTAATGTAGGTAATTTTGAAAATATAAAAGATATTTTATTTTTTATTTGTGAAACAAATGTTGGATTTATTTATTTGTTTATTTATTTTTGTAGTGCTGCCTGGATTTTTGTGATTTTTAAGTAAATTTGTATTATTTTCAATCCTTTGGTGAGAAAATCTAACGGATAGTGATTATCGATCAGTAACCATCTAGTTTCCTTTCCATGGAGGTGGTCCTAACGTGTGTCGAGAAGATAGTTATTGATAGGTAACAAACTGGTATCTTGGTTTCCAACTAATTACCAACTGAGGACTATCGATTGGCCGGTATCACTATGAATATCTGCTAGTATCATTATGGAGACCACAGATAAATGAAGAGTAAAGTTGATATTTTAAAATATGATGATAAATAAATAACTAAATTAAGATGTCATTTATGGCTTTTTTTTTTTTTTTTTTTTTTTGTAGTTTTAGTTTTAGTGTTTGTTAGTTTAGTTTAGTTTAGTTTAGTTTTAGTTTTAGTTTTTTTTTTTTAAAT
>CM046363.1:7689380-7758900 GCA_025413025.1 Ficus hispida
AAATAGTGTTTATTGAAATTTAAAAAAACACCTTGTCCACTGAATAATTTATTTTAAAGATAGAGTATATTTATAATAAATAATTTATTTACAAAGTAGTTATCTCTACTATTAAGTGAACATAGTATTATGAATTCAAATATTGTAAAGATTATTTCTAAGGAGGTTATGATAAGTGATTAAGCCTTTGTAAACCCTAAGACACTCTTTAGAGACCACGGTCTTGTGTCATTATTCGATGTAGTGAAAACCCCCAACGCCAGAGAGGATATCACCGTTTAATGACTACCAATTCATATGTTTGAATTTTTAAGGATACATACAAAGGATAAATTTTGTAAATTCCCTCAAACTTTAAGCACTATAACTATGTGCCTTTGAATTTTTTTTAATATCATCCCTATCCTCTCAAACTTTAAAATTATAACATCTGTTTATATTTTAAGCCCAACACATCCAAGGCAAAAGAAATGCTCTATATATAGGAGATGAATGTGATAATACAATTTTGGACGGATTTAGAAGACAAAGACTCTTATGAGTATAGAGCCTTGAAATGGACTATGAACTAAGAATAAATATATTGTATAATTGCTCAGAAAAAAGTGGAAATTGTGACTTCAGGTACTTGGTATAAATTGGTAAATCTGGATATCTTAAGGAAAAAGTTTAACAAAAGTCTGAAAGAAAAAAACCGTCTCGTTGTGGAAAGCGTTTTTAATTTGAGAAAGTCTAAATGTCTTTCTCTTATTAGGTTGCCTTTTTACTCTTTTTGTTATTTTTTTAAGGTTCTTTTTGATTTAGACTCATCAAGATCTCACTGGGACCTCCGACACGCACCACAGATTTCCCACGAGCGGAGGAGATCTCATTGGACTCCTACGTGTGGCGGCAGATCTCCCACACCCACTAGCTAGGACCTCATCAGGGACGACACTGTGTTGGTTGGACATGAGCAACTGCGAGGATGCACGGCTATGGAAAACTAAGAGGAAGAAAGAGGAGAGAGAGAGGCCAAAGAGAAGGAAGAGAAAAAGTGAAATTCCTATCACGTTGAAGTTAGAAAAACCATGGCATCCCCGTGAAAATATGATTGTATGTAGGGTGAAGAACTGCACTCAACATAACCTTCTTGTAGCGACACCAAACAGTATCAATCAACATTCATCAGGATTGAATCTAGTGAATTTGTTCGTCATATTTTCTAATTTGAGAACTCGTTGACGCATCTTCCTTTCTTTTGATATTTTAAATTAATCTAAAACAACTCCACACTCAAACACGTAAAAAATATTCAAAATGTGACAATAAATCATTCTATAATCATGTCACCCAAATGATCGAAAAAAATCACACAAAATCATACTTGTGTAATTGTAAATCAATCTAAACAAAATCTTAACATAATTATGTAAAAAATACACAATCTAGTCAAACGGGCATTTTGTGGAACATGTAATATGCAAAAGCATAAATCACAAAATCAATACTCTTTTTCTAGGTAACAATCTAAACCTAATCCTCACCTAAATAATTTAAATAATTGATACGATAAGTAATGATTTATTAATATAAATTTATAATGTCAGTTGCATACATAAATGTGTTAGGTTATTTATTCATTCATTTATTTATTTATGTGTTAAGGTTTTAATGTCCTTGTTTCTATAAAGTTTTGGTAGTCATCAGGTGATGGACAAATGTCAATCCATTAAATTTCATAATTAAGTCATTCACTAATGTTCTTACCTCTCTACGTTCTTGACAGCCCATCTTTGTCTCAGTAGAATTTTTCAGGGATGTGTTTGGTCCTCTTCTCCATTACTTAGAAAAAGTGAGCACCGGTTCACATACAAGATAGTACCATTACTGCCTAGACAATTAGACACCGAAGGGACTAAAAGCGATCAAAGATACAGGCACGAATTTGTCTAAACCAAAAATTATGGATAAATGAGAATGCTAGTGACTCATGACTGACAATGGCAAAAACTCTTGTCGTTTATTCCTCTAATGTATTTACTTTTCTGTCAACGTTATGGTGGATTCTCTACAAGATTTGACACTATTTTTCATTGGTTCCATTTCACAGGACGGGAAGATCAACTACAATATATGAGTTCGTAGTCATGATAAAAGAAGAAATGCAAGAGTACGATGAGAAAGAAACAAACTTACCTATGTTGTTTGAAAATCTCACATATAGATTATGAAAGAATTATCAAGGAAGTCAATATATAGGTGCGCATATATATACAGATGGTGAGAATAAATGAAGAGAAAACTAACATATTTCAATTAAGTTGACACCTACCGAAAACCTAACCCATTCCACTCATATTATTATTAATACTAAAGAAAATAATATAATAATGTCATAACTAAAATAAACAATATCCACTCATAAGGGACATTACCCGAATGATATCAAAGTGGACCACTAAAAGAACTGCCCCTGCCTGGCAATATTGTGGCTTTATTTGGGGTTTACTAGTATAGATAAGTTTCAAGCCCCCACCAAAACTTTTAGTGTATATAAATAGAAAATGTTTATTTTGGCTTTTCTTCAGGATGATGGTTTGGCATCGGATGTTTCTTTCTCTTGGAGTACCCAAAACGATACCAAAACCATGTAGATAGGAATGTAATTAATTTAATCAATTTTCACCCCTCTCTCTCCCACCCCCATTCACTAACTTTTCTAGAGAAAAAATTGTTTCACTTAATTTTTTTCTTTATCATGCGAATTAATTTATTGATTTTTTTTTTTCAGTCTCCCATAAGTTGTCTTCAATAAAAAAAAATTAGAAAACATAGAAGCTTGAAGCAATAGTTTAGACATATATATAACGTATTGTTTTAAATGATTGAAAACTGAATAACACACGAATACATCTATATGTATTGTTTAAATATTAAAGAGTTTTTTTGAACAGTTACAACCAAAAGATAAATAGATTCTGAATAATTGAAGTTGTCTTGAATAGTTGCAACCAAAAGATAAATAGATAGATAAATAGACTATTAATGATTAAAACCTTTTATAAAATAGAATTCCTTAAACGGCTATAACTGAAAGGTTAATAGATTGAGTATGATTAGCACCTTTTATAAAATAGACTCCTTTGAGCATGCACCTGCTGGCAGGAAGAGGTTTTGACATTGTTGCTAACACACTCAACATATTTCTCTAACGGCACCTGCAAAAGACTTTAAAGAATAGGACTTTTAGAAACAATTCAACAGGGAATGAAAAGGACAACCCATAATGAACAGTACATCACCATCACCCATTTTTTCAGCATTATTAGGATTCGGATTAGGATGATGATTTGGCATCTCTCATGTTTCTTTTTTGGAGTCACCAACTATGCCAAAGTAGAGGAATGCATTTAATTAATTCACTGCCTTCTTTATCTCTATCTTCCTCTGCTTTTCTTTTTTACTTTTTCTCTCATTCATTCACTTTTGCAGAGACAATTCTTTCGTTTTATCTTTTTCTTTAACATGAAGATTAGTTGATCTCTCTTTTTTATCAGTCTCCAATAATAAGTTGTCTTTAATGAAGTTTCAAGGAACAAATAAATTGTCTTTGATAAAGAAAGTTGCAAACTAGAAGCTCTATGCTAATACTTTATTTTTTTCTTTTACTTTTTGAAAGAGCTAAATAGGAATTTCTTCGAACTCAAAAAGTAAAGAACAATTTTAAAATACTTTAAATAGATAGCATATTTACTAGATAATTTGTTAACGATAAATAAATGATTTATCTACTAAACTATTTTCATGATATATGTTAATCTTTTAAATCCTACTATTTATTTCAAATATGTTTAAAAAATAACATAAATGCTACGTTTTTTTAACAAAAAATGTGAGCAAATATGTTAAACATATAAAATAGCAGTCATATTTCTCTTTAAATTTTATAAAGGGATTCTGTAATGTGGAATTTTCCGCATTGTTTTTTTTTTTTTTCCAAATAAAATTCAAATAATTCAAAAATATGTATCCTAAGAATACTGGGTTAGATTTGCCAAATCACAAATATATGAACGAAATAGTAATATTCCTTATGTGTAGTTCTAAGCAAAAGTTTAGACATATATAACGTTGCAGCCCTCTTTTTCGTTTAATTTTGTAAAGTGATTACTGTAGTATATGTGTAGTTCATCGGTGAAAGGGTAAATTAGCACTTAACTTTATGTTTAATCTCTTTATTTAAGGTATTAAATGAAATCCGAAAGTGTATGGATGAAATATTATATTGTAGTATTGGAAGTTTTGCGTTCCCTCGATTTAAACCTATCAACGGAGATTAAGGCTCTCTTGAATGCGTTTAAGGGTTCGTTTGGTATTTGAGTTCAATTTGAGATAACCATGACATCCCCGTGAAATATGATGGTATGGTTAAGTTTCAAGCCCTTCCAAAATTTCAGTGTATTCTTTTCTTCAAGATGATTGTTGTATCAGGTATGTGACTCAAATTAGTTTTTGAGTTTGGGAAAGTTGTTATTACTATGTCCCATTGAGAGCCTACAAATATGTGTGTTATGTTTTGAGTATGTGTGTGTTCAGAAAAATAAAGAGAGTGTATGCCTCCTTTTGAGAGAAAGTGAGAAGAGAGATCGACAAATAGTGTAAGGGAATTTGGGTAGAGAGAGTTTATTGAGTGCGTAACTCTAAAAGTGTTAGTGAATTTATTGTCTCTCCCGTAGACATAGGCAATTTTGCCGAACTACGTAAATTTTTTTGTCTTCTCTTTATTTTTGTTTTAGTTTTAGTTTTTTTTTTTTTCAGGAAAATGGGTATTTTCCCCAACAGTTTGGCACCTCGCAGTTTTCTTTTTTGGAGTCCCCAACTATGCCAAAGTAGAGAAATGGAATCAATTTAATTTATTAACTACCTTCTTTATCACTCAAACCCTCTGCTATTTTTCCCCCCTCTGATTCACTCACGTTTGCAGAGACAATCGTTTTATCTTTTTCTTTAACATGAGGATTAGTTGATCTCTCTCTTCTTTTTCTTTTCTCCTGTCTCCCATAAGTTGTCTGCAACAAAGTTTCAAAAAACAAATAAGTTGTCTTTAATAAAGAAAGTTGGAACGTAGATGCTCTAGACAAATAGTTTCCTTTTTCTTTTACTTTTTGAAAGAGCTAAATAATAATTTTTTGAAACTCAGAGAAGTAAATTGCATATTTTAAAATATTTCAAACAAATATCATGTATCCAAATAATTTATGTATGAAGTAGTTTTACCTTGTAAATTATTTTTATGACAAATTATTTACTAGTAAGTACGCTATTTACCTCAAATGCTTCAAAATTACTTCAAAATTTTTTTTTATAAAATGACATATATGCTATAATTTTGCTGAAGACTCTTATTAGCAAATATTTAAAACATATAACATACCAGTCATATTTCTCCTTCATTTTTGTAAAGTGATATTTGTAATGTAGAATTTGCTTTGCCCCCAAAAAAAAAATAAAAAATGTGTATCCTCTTTTTCCGAGAATACAGGGTTAGATGTGTCAAAATCACAAATATAGGAACGAAATAGTAATATTCCCTGTGTATTTGTTATATATATATATATATAGGAAATGTCTGAAGTTCGATAGCCGGATAGATCCGTAATTATAACATGTTATTTAGAGTTTTGTAAATATTAGTTATTTTTATGTAACTTATCATTTAGAATTTTGTAACATAGTATCATTTAAAATTATTGATATGAAGGACACATATCATTGATAAATATTATACTGAAATCAATTATATTATTACAATAACGTATAAAAACAATTACAAACGTCGTTTTATAAATACGTCGAATATATGAGAGTATATCTATACATATATATATATATATTTACATGCATTTTATCAATGAAGTTGTTGGAGTTGTAAAAAGTAAAAAATTTGAGAGATGGGCATAATTGTATACATATATATATATATATAGCGGTAGTGTTGATCTAATTTCAACATAATATAGAGTAGTCTTAGTCCATTCCACCTGAAATTGTGTAATTGGTCTGATCGATCTCTTTCTCTACTGACGGAATAATATCAACCGTCGGATCAAAGAACGGATATCAGTCAGGTCCAAACAAGATTAGATTATACAGCGCGGTTAATTTCATCATGAGCACGTTAAGGTCTTCTAAGAAGGACGACGACATGAAGAAGAGCATTTTTGGGCAGCCGTTTGTATACGTTGATGATTTTACCTCGATCTATAGCCTTGACGAAAAAATTGGTTATAACAGATATGTTTGCACAGAGAAGGCAACGGGGATAAAGTATACATGCTTTCGTTTGGAAAAGACGGACTTCGTTAATAATATGGAAATATTAAGGAGGTTTGTTGAGATATGGGAGCATACGACGAAGAGCAAGAAGAAGCAACAAATATATTATCCCAACAACAACAACAACAACAGCATATTGGAATTCAAGGGTGCTTACGAGGACGACGACTATTTGTATGTCGTGATCGAGTTGTGCTTGGAGGATGACCTTCACAATGCTAAATGACATTAATTCAGGGAAAGAATTAGAAGCGGCCTACCTCTTTTGGCAGGTTAGTTTTGTGAATATTAATCTACTTAACGTAATTGTTTCATATATATGCAGTAGAAAAAAAAAAAAAAAAACCATGATTTCGACTAGTTAAACAAGGTTTAGTTAGGACAACTTAATCTTAATTATAATATTAATTGCATACATATGGATTTTCTTTTTCTTTTTTTAACAGGTTTTGAATGCGGTTCATTCTTTTCATTCCATGGGAGTAATGCTTAGGACCTTGGATGACAGTGATTTCTGGTTTCTGCAGCCTGAGGATAAGGGAGAGCTTCTTACTATTAAAGCTATAATTCCCGACGATGCTGTATTCATGAACGAAGGTAAATAATTAGTTTCAGTTTTTCAATGTAATTAATTAACTTTGCATTTCCTAGCTAGCTTCAAATTTCAATGGGATCACATGAGTACGCTTTTTTATTTTTTTTCCTTTTCTTTTTGCATCCCAGCCAACTTAATTATGACGACATCATACATAACTTCGTTAGTCAAAAGACATAGGATTAATTAATATTCGCGTTAAAATAGAGGAAACTAATGTCTATTTCATGTTTTTCTTTTTGGGCTAATTTATTTATCATCACAAAAAATATGCATAAATACGCACTAAATTTAGTTGAAATGTATACCACGTTTGCCCATTTTATTACACA
The DNA here is from genome assembly GCA_025413025.1 of Ficus hispida. Classification (NCBI taxonomy): domain Eukaryota; kingdom Viridiplantae; phylum Streptophyta; class Magnoliopsida; order Rosales; family Moraceae; genus Ficus; species Ficus hispida. The sequence continues at coordinate 7,696,626 of CM046363.1, forward strand.
AATATATATATGAAATCAAATCTCCCCATACAAATATGATGTTAATCAAAGTACAATATTCATTGTATTTTTGAGAAAAAGATAACAAAACAACCCATTAACGGATCAAATTTCTAAAAAATACCAAGATAGATTGCTCTCAATTGTAATATACATATAATATATTAGCTTTAAATATTTAACCACTAAAAAACTTAAAGAAAAACACAAAAAATAAAATATCGGGCCATAGAGAGGGGGGTGCGGGACATAAAAATTAAATAAATAAATGAATAAAACAAAAGAGGAGAAGAGAACGTAAAGATATTTAACGTGGATATGCTTATGTGTTCAAGAGCTAGAACAAAAAAAATTATCCACTAATAAGAGCGCTATATATAAATAAGGCTTCATAATATATACAAATTAAATAGTTTATCCAGATTAAAATCTAACTCTAACTCTAACTTTACAATTCAACTAAATTCAAAATCTACATTAAATAACTGGTATGATCTATCTTTAGACCTGTTATTCGATCCATTGAACCCAAAGCTATGACAGCTATAAAGCTAATGGAGTTGTACCTAAATACTCTGTATTGGCTTTGGGAGAAAGAAATGAAGAAGAGTATGATATCCCCGTGATTCTCTTTTACATTCTACGCTTAGATCCTAGGCTAATAGGGTAGGCGGGGAGAAAGCTTCGAAAGTGAGCGTGGAAAAGAAGACTATGTAGCTAAGCTGGAAGTATCCGAACCCCTGGTAGACCAGATGGAGAAGGTGCATCGGTTAAAGAAGTGGGTTGGGTGATGGTGGTAATTTTGAGCAAATGGAAATTTATTAAAACGTTGTTTAAAGAAAAAGGCAGATATAATATTAAGAATGTTGTGAGATATATAGAGACAATTTCTTCATGATATGTTCATATATTGATCCGCAAAATTACTTGAGATATAGGAAATTTATACGACAGTTCGGTCTATGTTACGAAGTATTACAAAGCCCCTGAAATGAAGAACGACCAGAATAATTACGGGAAAGAGGTAGATATATGGGCTGCTGGTGCTATTTTATACCGGCTTCTGACCTGCAAACATCTAGATCGTGAGGCTACAGGTATATATATTCAATCTTTCTTTTTCTTTTTCTCTCTCTTTTTTTTCTTCTGCCATGAAAAAAATATATAGGTTGAAAATTTTCTTGCTTCCTCTTTAATAAAACATACCTCAATCAAATATACACAACAACCTGGATGGTGGACGCAACAGTCCACCATATTAGAATTTGTTAAAATGAAAACTGTATTAAATGACAGGTTGGGGTCAACCTAGAAAGAAAAGAAAAGGAAAAAAAAAAAAAAAAAAAAAGGAAGCTAAAATAGTAGAGCGTGCCCTATGTTGTAATTATTAGAATACAAAAATTTGATGTTAATTCATCTTCCATCAATTTATTAGGCTATTGTGGGAAATATTTATTTCTTTGGATAATACTATTGGTTAATTATATATTATAAAACATATATTTTTCTTTGGATAATACTATTTGGTTATATATTATAATTGAATCCCATAAATAAGTATTGTGCAGATGATCAAAACGATCTTGATGATTGGATAAATGATGAATTGTCCGGCAAACCAGACGCTGCAAAGGATCTTCTGAAGAAAATGTTGAAGTTAGACCCCAAACAAAGAATTACTGCTGCCGAAGCCCTTGGTAAGTATATGTTGCATAGCAAAGCTAGAATTTTTTTATGTAGGCCACAATTGAAAAAATAAAATAAAAAAATATTTTTTTATTGAATATAACGACATATAGTTAGGTATTCCGTTGATTAAGAGTATGTAATATTAAAATTTTCTTATATAATGAGGACACAATTAAAATTGTAATAGGATAAAATCAAGATTCTAAAACTTAAATCATGGCATGTTACCCAATAATTATTGTCCGAGCGGAGCCAAAAAATTGATGTTAGTGGGGGGTGTTATAAAAAAAAAAAAAATTAGAGATAGATATTTTCTAAAACAAGAATATAATTATATATTTTAGTTATAAATATAGGCGCAATGAATTATACATATATATATATATATATATAAATGGGCACATAACTAAATTCAACATAAATTCTAGAAATAAAAATTAAAATCTTAAAATTTTAGTGGGGGCGTAGTTGTAATTTTTCTTTTAAAATGAAGACTTAACTAAAATTTTACAAAACTTATAAAGTCATTAATCAATTTTTAATACCTCAAAAAAATCAATTGTAAATCATATGCACGTGGCTCTACCACTGTTTTTTTAGTGATCAGTGATATAAAACTTAGGTTATGACTAATATAAACTACATGTTTCGAAAATTTGAAATGTGGTTGAGTTTTTAAGGTCCTCACTTCCCTTAATTTATATCGTTAAATGTTATAATAGTCTTTTAATATTTTCATGTTAATAACGTTACAAATACATAATCCTCGGTTGTTGGAAAAATGAGTACAAGTGTTGTCATGAATCATGTTAAAGACTCCAGACATTAAGGGTGAGCCCAAGATCCATTCATCCAACTCATCCAATCAAATAAATCCAGTGCATCTAAAAAAAATTCGGATATATCCAAATGAATGGATCGGATTTGGATGATATTATTATTCATCCGATTGGATTGGATTTTAATTTCTAAAATCCAATATTCAATATCCAATTCAATCCAATATACTTCTATTATATAAAAATAATTTTATATATCACATGAAAAAAATATTTTTTTTGTTAAACAAGTTTCCTATAGTCTTTTTTTTATTTGGCCTTTCTTTTTTGTATAGAACATCAATTTCTAACCTCTAAAAATCTTGAATCTTGCACCATTTTTCTTTTTCTCACCAATTTTAAATCATCACTTTCTTTGCACATCGAAGACCCATGGGCCATCGTCTGTTGTCAAGCTCCAATCCCACATCATATTCTCTTCTCTGTGTCCTCTTATCGTCAAGTCCACTGCCATATCATTGAACCACTACATCTCCTATGTCTTAGGACTTTGGACTTAGGATATATTTTATTTTTCTCTACTATTATGTTGGATGATTTTGATATATATATATATATATATATATGAATGGACGATGGATGATTAAATTGATGTCGTTAAAATGTGATTTGTTATTTTGAGTAAGTTTAAGAAATTTAGAAGTTAGTTCTTTAGTTCAAATACAATTCAATCATCTAATCTAATGGATTTTGGACTGAATGATAAAATACATTGGATTGGATTGGTTGGATTTGAAAAGATATTTTCATTATTGGATTGGATTATGGAGTCTAAAAGAATATTAGTTTCGATCCAACGCCCACCCCAACCTGACATGTCAATTGGGTGGTACTTGATTAACGTTTATTTATGTGAGAGTGCATAAAGTTTAACGGCGTTTAAGTAGACCTTTTGGTAAATACATGTGTGTGTGTGTGTGTCTGCACGAGCGTGTGGAACTTAATTCAACTTGAACTTTTTTATTTCAATGCAGAACATCCGTGGCTAAAGTTTGTTAGTCTGACGGTGCCGGACTCCAAACAATTCTTGAAATTGAGGACGGTTCCTTCTATGATAGAGGTATATTAACTGCTATATATACCTGCATATGTCTAACAATATATTTTAATCGTTCCTATAATTTAAAAACACTTGTTTAATTCCTAGTATAGTTGAGTTGTAAATTTTTTAGTTGTTAAAATCTAATACTGGCTTCTAGAAATTTTTTGACGTTCAACATTTTAACTAAATGTTCTTAATTGGAAGCAAAACCACTTGTTTTATAGCACTACCAGTCAGAGAATATTTATTATATATATATATATTTTTTTTTTTTTTTTTTTGAAGCATGCCAGTTAGAATATATATGGTTGCGCCTGTCTAAATGTCTTGACCTACGTATTTATTTATTTTTTTAAGTGTGACAATAAGTTATGGTAACTGAAAATTGAATTTATAAATAGGTGTTGGTAAAATCATTGTCAGAAGAAGAAAACCAGCGCTTAAAACGGCTGCTGAACAACATGGATACATATGGAAATACAATGACATTGGAAGAATTGAAAATTGGATTATCCCCACTATCTTCCACACTTTCTGAATCACAGATGAAGGAGCTTAACGATGCTGTGAGTACTATATATATGTATATGTATATAGAGCAAGCTAACTCACTCCTCTACTTCCCTTCGTTGTACAAAATTAACATTCTCTTTTATTTATTTATTTTTTTTCTTCCATATTTTATCTTCCTCTTCATCATATAGATTTAATCTGTTGACAGTCGTAACTTTCTTTTTCTGCATGTAATTTTCTTGATGTTTTAAACAAAATCATTTATTTTCTTTCTCTCTTGTCAGGTTGATGATTTTTTTACTCTTCCTGTTGTTACTAAAATTATGCACTGTCATCAACTTGAGAACGAAAATATTCAAAAGGCTTTCCAATTCTTCGACAAAGATGGCGACGGGTAATTTATTAGTTCAATTTTATCTTGATCGTATCTTGATTGAATACGTGACCCATGGACAACTTTATTTGTTTTATGCCGTGTGCTAGGTTCATCACGCGAGATGATCTAGGACAAGCTATGTTGCCGTATCGCATCGCGAGTGAAACTGCTATAAACGAAATCATTGACGCCGTAGATACTAGCAAGGTAATCAAATTATTATACCATATTATCTCTTGGAATCCTACCATCCCTTTTAATCTTTTTTTTTTTTTTTTCTTTTTGAGATTTCAGCATTGTTAGTTTTGGAATCATCCCATGAATTTATTAATATACTTAATGTGTACGTGCTTGTTTCTACAAAATTTTGAAAGTTAATTATCACACGCAATGGACATATGTTGGTCGGTTAAATTTCGTGAACCGGTCATTTAGGTCATTTAGATTTTTCTAAACCAAAAATTATTAGGGATAAATGAGAACGCTAATAACTAGTGAACTAATAACAAAAGCAAATATTCTCACCAAAAATGATAAAAGCAAATACGTACTATCGTTTCCTCTGATGTATATTTTTCTTGCAACATGGCAGTTTCTCTACAAGATTTGACGTACAAATTTTCATTATTGGTTCCATTATGCAGGACGGGAAGATCAACTATAGCGAATTCAAAGCCATGATAAAAGAAGAAATGCGAGAGTATGATGAGAAACAAAGAAAACTAGAGTTCTAGAATATTATTTTCATTAATAATTCCGAGTTCCATGCAACCAAACTTATGCGTGTTGTTTGAAAATTAGATATTTTTAAAGTATCAAGGAAGCCATACCATATATATTACGTAATTATGACTTCGGTTATTGGAAAGGTTAACTAAATTGTTGTATTAATCTCAATCAACGTCCCAATGATTATGTTATTTATGGTCCTTTTGGAGACACATTTATTTATATTATATTCGAATGTGATATATGAAATACAATACAAGTTTGGATGTCTTTTTTTACATTGCAATCGTATATAATGTGTGTTTGGATTGTTTTCTATTATTCTAATGTGAGAGAAAGCGTATGTGATGTAATTGATAGATAAAAAAAAAGTAAATAGATGAATAGTAAATTGAATGGATATATTATTTAAATATATTTATATTGAAATAGAAATATAAATTCTATGAAAATATAATATAAAAGTGTCTTTCAGACATACCGTTACTTTTTACATATATATCTTTTGCATCCAGTTTATTAATTGAGCTGTCCTATTTTCAGTAATTCTTAATTAAATATTTATATTCATTGAAGAGGTCGTGTCATTGTATGAATGATCTCATTTGATGACACTTGGAGAAGAAACTATAAATTATGTAGTCATCTCACATGTACTGGTGAATAGAAATATCTATGAGATTGATTTGCCTACAACAAGTTTGTCACCCAAGTGCGAAACACATTTAAAAGACTATGTTTGTCCTAACTAGTGGTCAAGATCAGTAGTATTTTTTCTATAATTATATAAATTTCTAATTATGCTTAGCAAAATCTAACATGGAATCAAAGAAATTGTCATACGTTTCAGTAGTTGTATAATGCACTCATTAATTTGTTTATTCCTCGGGCGTTGATTTGAATTTGGTCCAAAAGCTTAGTGTGCCTTGGCCTTTAGAATTGTTCTCTCTTTATAGCTCGCTAATAAAATTACACATGTGATTATAGAACATTAAATTAATTGAGGAAAAAAAAAGTTATTGTTGGTTTACCTTCTATCGGTACAAACTATCGGTTTAAGTTATAGAAACAAATTATAAATGAAAATGTCATTTAAAGAAAAAGGCAGAAATAATATTAAGAATGTTTGTGAGATAGAGTAAATTTCTTCATGATAAAATTACTTGTGATAGGAAATGTACACGATAGTTTGGTATGTTATAGGACATATAACAAAGCCCCTTAAAAATAAAAAACAAAAAAAAAACAAAAAACAAAAAATCTCCAAAAATCTCCAATTGGTGTTCTAATTTGGTAGGATAATTAACCCATATTATTTCATCTTCTCAAGACAAGCTACTATTTGTATTATTAAAAACAGGTTTGCCCCTTTACTTTATTTTTTTTATTTTTTTAATCCTTTTTGGTTTGAAGATACTTTATTTGTTAAATTTTCAAATAATCTTTTAATATTTTGATATTAACAATGTTACAGGTTCGTCCTCTATTATTTCAAAAACTAAAACAAAGCGATATATATCATTATAAAACAAAAGGATTCGAAATAGTTTGTGTCCTGATATTTCAATTAACGTTGATTTCATCTGAGTGAGTGTTGGTATTATTAATGTTAATGTATATGTGAGTATATAAAGTTTTACAACGACTCGTTTAAGTAGATCTTGTTTTAATATATGTATTTGTAAATTTTTTACACTAATTCGATTTGAACTTTGTATTTCTCCAAAGAGCATCCATGGTTCAACTCTGTTAAAGTGATCATGTGGAGATTTTCTTTTATGATAAAGGTATATTAACTTCTATATTCAAGCATAGGTGCAGGAATAAGTTAATTTTTTAGAATTAAAATATAACATTTTATCAATTATTAAAACAGTTGAGTTGTAAAACGTTTAAAATTTAATGTTGAATTCTAGAAATAGTTTGGTATTCCGCATTTTAATTAGATGTTCTCAATTATTTTACACTTACATATAAAATATACATATATATATAAATATATATAACTAGTTGGTTACTAATTGATAACCAAGATAATGGTCAGTTATCGATAGCCAACTAATAACCACCTTCTCATAAAGAAAATTGGATGGTTACCAATCAGTAACGGCCAAATCCATTAGATTCTTTCACCTGAATATTTATAAAATAACATAAATTTATTTTAAATCACGAAAATAAATTTATGCATCGGGGGGCGCCTAGTGGGGGTGCTCGAGCACCTGGGAAAGTCGTCGGCTTGGGGGCAGATTTGGTTGGTTGTTGGCATTGATAGGGAAGTCACTGGCTTCGAGGAAGGGAAAGGAAGGGGTGGGTTATTTTTATTTTTATTTATTAATTTATACTAATATGAGGTAAGGTGTATAACAAATATGATACATAAATAATATTTTAATCGTTCGATTACATCTTAACAATGTCTATCGATAGGGTATATAAAAGGGGTTTTATCATATCTTTACCCTTACAAAATTGTCCCAAAAAACTACACCAAGCACCAAAAATCATCCCCAGATGTCCAAAACAACAACCCTAATCCTAATCCAAACACCAAAATCCCACCCGTTGACCACCAACACTCATCGGAGCAACACTGACGAACCTCGACGAAGAAACACCTGCAAAAAAAAAAAAAAAAGCCCACTTAGAAAACGGATTAGGGTTCCTGCAAATATAGACAAATCGCCGGACAAAAAAGCTAGTGAATGGAAATATAACAGGTACAGAGACGGAGATAATATCCTCGTCTTGTCACCGTCCCTGTCACGTTCTCGTCACAGTCTTGATCCCATGCCAATCGCTTGTTAACACCATCTCGATCCTGTCGCAAGTTGTGTTGTAGTCACCATATCGATCCCGTTGTTGCCACAGTCACATCTCGATCAACGAGAGGAGAGAGAAAGAGAGAGAGACAGCGTGGAAGGCTTGGCACAAACCTCCTGCATGTGGTTCTCGTTGAGCTAGCCCGTTCTCCACCATCGAGATCACGAAAATGCGAAGGCGGCATCGAGGTATCGTCAAATTGTAAGGGTGGCACAAGGTGAGGCGGCGATTGCGAGCTTGGGGCAATAACGAGAGAGGCAGTCGGCGGAGCGAGGGGGGAGAGAGATCGTTAGAGCCATGGGGAGAGACAGAGAGGGACAGAATTAGAGAGAGAGAGAGTGGGGTGGAAGAAGAGAGAGAGGTTGTTGAGAAAGAAAGAAGGGAAGAAAGACAGGTAAGATGTGGGAATATTACGATATTTATTATTTAATTTATTACATAGGTGATAAGCATGGCATATTTTACAACACTTTTTTAATGGTGAAAAATATCAATCCACATTGCATCCACCCTAATTATCCTAGAAACGTTAAGCCCAAGTGGCGAAGCCCAAGTAACTTCATTTGTGTGAGTTTGGCAATTAGGAAAAGGGAGAAGGACATAATAACATTTTTGAATAAAAAATAATAAATTATAATATAAAGTTTTATCATAATAATAAATTACGTAATTAAATTTATGATCACATAATATTAAAAAAAAACTATCATTCTTTTCCTTCTAATATAAAACTATGTACAAAAATTTGTTATTAAAAATTAATCATGTATCTAAAAATTTTTAGATAATTCAAGGAAATCTAAATTTACGATAAATATTTTAATATTATCTTTTAAAAAAATACTATAAATTTAAATGTATTTATAAAATATGTTATTTGCTATAATTTTCCTTTGGAGAAGTTGTTCAGACGACTTTGTTTAGGTTTGAGAAAATTATATATATAATATGTTCAAAAAGTGCACATGATTATATGATATGTTATCTCTAAGTTATTTTTATTTGTATTTTCGTCACTTTGAAATAATGCAAATAAGATCAGAAACACCATAGATGTCATCCACCCGCTACTCCGCATCATTTCTCGAGCAGTACTTTATCTCATTCTCTACTGTCTCTAGGAGGCCTTAGAATGAAATATATATATATATATATATCGTATTTTTGTGGCCCCCGCAAGCCACTCCACTCTCGATCTCTTTCTGGAAATAGGCTCTTCACAATGAAAATAGCATCAATGTCCTTTTCATGCTGGCAAATCTTTTGATTGTTACCTCCACAAATTGATTATTTCCTATCTTCTTTGGAAGAGAAACAACACTCTAATCAACAACTTGAAGTTTTGAAGAAGAATGTTGGGAATTTTAGATAAATGCCACAAATACATACCTTGGATTGATTTTTGTATTAAAACAAAAACAAAAACTAAACTAAACTAACAAACACTAAAACTAAAACTAAAAAAAAAAAAAAAAAAAGCCATAACTTGACGTCTTAATTTAGTTATTTATTTATCATCATATTTTAAAATATCAACTTTACTCTTCATTTATCTGTGGTCTCCATAATGATACTAGCAGATATCCATATGGTGATGCCAGTCAATCGATAGTCCTCAATTGGTAATTAGTTAGAAATCAAGATACCAGTTGGTTACCTACCAACCAATACCTATCTTCCCGACACCTCCATGGAAAGGAAACTAGATGGTTATTAATTGATAACAGCCATCTGTCAGATTTTCTTACCGAAGTACTGAAAATAACACAAATTTACTTAAAAATCACAAAAATCCAGGCAGCACTACAAAAATAAATAAACAAATAATTAAATCCAATATTTGTTTCACAAATAAAAAATAAAATATCTTTTATATTTTCAAAATTACCTACAATTAATTGTTATTATGAAATCGTCCCAAAAACCCACAAAACCACTAAAAATCAGCTCCAAATCATCCCCAAATGTCCAAACCCAGCCTCAAATCAGTCCAAAATGTCCAAACTCTAACCCTAACCCAAACACCTATATCTCAATGGCCAACCACTACCGCTCATCGAAGCAAACACTGACAGACCTCGACGACGAAGAACCTGCAGAAAAACCAACAAAACCTCATTGGAAATGGATTGGGGGTACCTGTAAATACAGACAAATCGCCGGCAACCATATATTATAAAACAGATACATAAATAGAGAGAATAGTGCAAAATAGTTTTGAGTTAAAGAAAAAGATTAAAAGAAAAAAAAAAAAAAAAAACGTTTGGAAGTCAGATGCCATTGTGCACCAAACGAGCCCAAAGTATCATAAGGTTTGTTGATCTTTTCATGGCATTCTTATGAATTTCTCGTTCGTTATTCCACTTAAAAATTGGCCTAAAAAATTGAGATCCCTTAGCCCAATTTATCAAGAACATACTAGAATTTAAGAGTTCAGGTTTGGACTTCTTGGGCTGAGGCCCCCCAGCCTTTCGTCATTAGTGAATTGAAACTCATTGAAATTCCCAAAACAAAGCCTAGTGATTTAAGGGCTGAATTTTTCTTCTAACTTTAGCCCCTGTTTGATTTCATAGGTTCGAACGTACAGTTTAAACTTTATTTATAATATTTTCTCTCACAAAAACTTGAATTTTTTATTCAGTCCTATAACCAAACAAGCTATTAGTGTTCTTGTTTTAATGGCTGAAAATCATACCCTTGATTATGACGTTCTATTTGTTGGTAAATGGGTTTTGATTGTAAAATTTGAATGTTTTTTTGTTCAAACAGACATTGTAAATTCAAATAGTTATTTAAGAGAGAGAAAAAATGAATATGGGAAAACTTAAATGATATCCAAAAATTAAAAGCAATGCTTTCTCTTAACAAATACAAATGCTCAAGAAAAATAAGAATATTTCTCTAAAGATTTTGTATTATCTTATATTAAATTTTTCTCACGAACAAATAGTTGCAATAACATATTAATCCGCTTTCAGCTATCCTTCAACAAGATTAGTCGTACATATTTAAGATGTAAAAGTAAATATGTTAAAACAAATCTTATACAAATAATTGTAAAAGATTATTAATTACATTATGACGTTGTTACACCCATTTAACTAGTTATTATAATCTAAAATAAATACAAATCACAAAATACTTTAACGATGCACATAAATATATTTCTCGTTATGATAAATAAAATAAGATATCACTAAATTGCATTCATCAATTAACCTGAATCAATCAACAAAAGAAGATGTTTTCCAGACAAGTTTTATTCTATCGCCCACTCTTTTAAGAGTCATTGATGATAATCGTGCCATAATCCATGTCTTCTTTCTGCGGTATATTCTACTAATTATAATTTGTAAGGTGATTTAAAAAAAAAAAAAAAAGAAGTCACTGATCCAATTTACTATTTGATTTTCCATGCATTACGTAATATTTAAATAATATCGTATGCCAAAAAAGGTTGTATATATTAACTTATATATATATATATATATATATATTACCAATCTAATAGAGATTCAAAAAATAACCTATACATGCGACTCTATTTTAAATCATTAATTTGTATATAAAAGTGTCTTTTATATACACACACAGGGACAGAGTTAGGAGTGTGAGTGGGAGCTGTAGCCCTGAAAGTTTTTGTTATTTAATATTTGTCCCAAAAGTTTTATAATTTTTATAATTTACTCTCACTAAATTAAAAAAAATTCTCATACAGTCATTACTTTACCCTCACTAGAAATAAAAATTCCACATATCTCTATTAAAATTAATTTTGTAAAAAGAAGTTTTTACTTTTATTGCTTTGCTCCATTAAATTAAAAATTTTCACATAAATCACTAAAATTAAAAATTCTCATGCAGCCCCCTTTAAAATTTATTTTATTTGAAAAAAAAATTTGGTATACACCCCCACTGAAATAGATTTACAGCTCCACCCCTGTATATATATACTATTGTTAGGTGATTTCGACAAATTAAATATTCAAAATATGCACCACTGGTATTGAGTACTTTTTTGTTTAAAAATTCAATCTAAAACGTAATTTGAAATTTGAAGATTTCTAGGATAGGAATAGTCTTTCTTAACTATCACTAATAATTATAGTCTTAGCCTATATTTGATATTTAGTTTAATTCTAACTAAACTGAATTTTTTTATTTAGTTTTTTTTTTTTCTAAAAAGTTAATAAATTTTATAATTATTTTTTAAAAAGTCATCCAACTCTAATTTAAAATTTTCATATTCACCCGATAAACCAAACACAAATTTAGTTGTTAAATTAATCTCTTAACTGCATATTTATTAGTAAGAGCTATTTTATGTAGTGTATTATAAATTTTTATATCAACACTCATTAATCAGATAAAATTACGATTTTTACCGACAATAAATAAATAAAAAAAAAAAAAAGAAACAGTTTTGAGCAATAATAATAACACACAATGATGTGAAAATGCAAATGGCAACTTCCGTTCCCTTTGGATCTGGAGAGGGAATCGCACATGGGTCAGAAGTCAGATCTGCAAGGAACGTATGAGTACTATAAAGAAAGAGAGGCCTTTTTCTATGATTGATAAGCCGTAACATGTGATGAGACATTTGGACAGCACTTTTAATTGTGACAGAACACCATTCTAATTAGTAATTACCCTCTCAGTATCGGATGGCACAGGGATGAATAGGATAGCAAAAGGATAGTAAGTTTTTATTAAGTATCTTCCCTTTATTTATCAAATTTGTTTTATTATCTTTTTTTAAATCTTGTTCTTATTTTAATTTTAAAATTTAATTTGATAATAACAGAATAGACTCTAGTGGATGATTAAGAGAAATTATTATAAAATACATATCTATCATATTTTGGGTGATATTTCATTGGAAAATCTTCAAAATAATAAGAGTCATCTCAGATCCTTTTTCTACCAAAAAAAAAAAAAAAAAACCCTCCAGTATACAAAAGATCAACTTCTGACAATTACACATAACTATATCTTCCCTTTAAACGACAATTTTGTGGCAAAATTTCTTTTATAATATATATATATATATATATATATATATTTGCCCTTTTTGAAAAAGAGAGGGTTAAGGCCTAAAATCAATGGAGGTCCCTCAATTGTTAAAATAGTGACCATTTGACCTCCCATCTAATTTTAAAATTCTAGTAAAATAATCCAATAAAAGATATTGTGAAATATTTTAGATGGGATGTATCAATCGCCATTAATATTCAATCTATAAATTGGATTATATCTTTATCAACAAAAGAAAATATATATATATATATATATATATATGAACTGACTGATAAAACAAATACAATCACTTAAACAAATTAAAAAAAAATTCAAGAGACAACAGAAAAAGATTTATAAGCCCACATACACACACATATATATATATATATATATATTAGTTCTAACAAAATGAGTTATAATATTAGTGGTCTTCGGTATTGTTTTCGTTTGTTTTGAAAATGATTTGTTTTTGGTATAAAAATAGGAAGGAAAATACTTTGGGACTGATTATGAGTTCATTTCTGAAATTATGTTTAGTCATGTTTTTAGAGAGACTATGTTTGGATATTATATCATTTTTTATTTTTTTCACAAAAACCATTCTCATCATTTTTTATTTTTATTTTAGTGTTCAAAGAATTTGTTAAACAACTGATATTTAGAAACTATTTTTGTTTTTGTGCCTCAAAAAATGTGCAAATTTTTTTTGAAAATACTTAGAAACAATACCAAACACCACCAATGTTCTCCCGGTCCAGTCCCACTTCTAATTCGGAAAAAAAGATTTCACTCCACCCCTGTCTCATTCGTAGCAAAGCTTATAGGGCTCCATCTCCATGGTAAATATTGTCATATGGATAAGAGGATTATTATAGGATCATTTTGATTATTTGTAGTAATGATTTTTTTAATTGTTCTATTATTATAGGATTATTTTTGTAATTTACTTTCAAAAGATGGCCACGGTTATGATTATTTTTGTAATTCACTTTCAAAGATGGTCACGGTGATGCACGTACCACATTCTATCTGCAATACAATGGGTGTTTACAATTAAACCACTATTTACAATAATATTTTTGTGGATATTTTCTCCCTTAAAATTATATCGAGGACCAGATGGTCACTTGGTAAAAGCTTGGAGGCTGTGGCATTCTATACCCCTCTATCTAATAATAATAAAAGAAAGAGTCAATGCTCTATGGATAATGTTTTTTGATCCTTCCCTTTATAACTGTCATGTGATAACCTAATTATTAGTCATGTGTGTGTTCAATCATACAATGGTCTAATCATTATATGTTTTTTTTACTTATATATTTTGTTTTATTTTATTTATCTATTTCGCATGCGCTATACAAGTTAATCCTAAAAGAAGGAAAACTTGGGTCGTAGACTCTCTACATCATGCGCCAATGTGATTGCCGAACATGTTATATCCTGCTATTATAAACTCTTGTAATCAGATCATAATAGCAATTATAATCATTCACTCTTTCGGTACATTAATTATTTGGAGTACTAAGCCTCGGTTTTAAACCTTTTCTTTTGGTTTATATATGTGATTTTATATATTTTTGTATATAATTAATAACTCCTATTTATTAAAAAAAAAAAAAGAATGAAAACAATGTCAGATTTCGAACGTAAAATTATATATCTAAATTTCTCTCCTCCTATCCACTTCAAAGGAGTTTTTTGGTTATGTATGATTAAGTTTTTCTAGTATATATAGCACTGTAGCCTTCTAAATTTATCAACTTTTAACAACTTGTCCTCTAAATTTTTTATTTTGATTATTTATCCTTAACTTTTCTAAATTATTACATTATGTCTATTTTTAAATTTAAAATTAAATTGAATATTAGGATATATATTATTTTAAATTTTTTGTTTGATCGAAAATCAGGTTTTATATCTTCATATGAGGTGTAGGTAAATTTTATGTGATCAATTTAATGAGAAGTTAAGCTAAGTGGGATACATTGTAATAATTTTAAAAATTCAAGTGACAAATTATCATAATTAAATTATTGAATGATAAGTTAAATGGTAATAAATTTAAAAGACAACAGTATTAAATACCCCAAGCCTCTCTGTTGCGGTAGAGAAGGCGCACATGTTAATCGATCTGTGATGTATTATGGTTTTCTGACGTGTAAATGTTATTTATTTTTCCTTTTCTTAATTTCTAAATTCATCGACAATTGAACTGATCAAACATGTCCCTAGTTATTGTTGTCATTGCAACATCAATAGTAATAATAATTACAAATACAATCAATAACAAGCAACAACCAACCCAGTTAATTAAATTAACGAAAAAAGAAATAAACATCAAATGAAAATCTTGATTAAAATATTGTGTTTTCCATGTTACGAAAGATGATTAGCATTATTTTAATAAACCTATAATTTTAGATTATTGAGTTTGACTCAAAGGAAAAGCAGACAGACATTTGTCCAAATATAGGTAGGGAAAGAGTAGTTGCAGGCCGGTCACATGGGTACACTGCCGACTCATGTGTGGCTATGGCCCTCTTTTGCAATTTTGCTTTTCTCATCCATTATTTTGTCTTTCTTCACTCCACTACAAGTAAGATCGGTAAGATCTAGATTCCTTTTGACAGATGAGATTAAAAAAAAAAAAATGGTTGTGTAATATTTTCCAATTAACTATTTTTTTTTTCAATGATTAACGAAATCCCCCCCTTTAGTTTGTGTTTTTATCACAAATGCCATCATGTTCATGGAAATAATTTTGTAGCATTCGATTTAAGCATTACTATTCATTTTTACTGGTAATGCATTATGTATGACCATGTCTCAGTCAAAGAGAACTTTACACGCAAAAAGTTTGAGATTTTGTTTGACATATTAGTTTTACTCTAATTAAATTGTATTTTTTTGTTGGATTTTTGTCTTTTTTCTGAAAAGCATCTATTTGGATCGTTAGTTGGAGTTAAAATTTTTTAGTCACAGTGGTTTATTTTTTAAAAACTAGTTATAATTTTGATTGACTTTTCAAAAAAAAAAAAAAACAAAACAAAATCTAGCAAAAAAAAGAGAGTACAATTTAGTTGGAGTTAAACTAATATACCAAGCAAAGCATAGGCTTCATTTGACATTTTAACTTAACTCAAACTAAACTATACTTTTTCATCTCAATTTTTGTCTTTTTCTAAAAACTCAACAAATATTATAATTAGTTTTTGAAAAATCAACCAACTCCAACATAAAAATTTCATCTCCAACTGGTGAACTAAATGCAAGCTAAGGCTTTGTTTGATATTCAAGTTTAACCCCAACTAAACTGTACTTTCTCATATCAGTTTTTGTCTTTTTCTGAAAATTCAATAAAATTTATAACTAGTTTTTGAAAATTCAGCCAACTCCGACTTAAAATTTTCATCTCCAACAGGCGAACCAAATACAAGCTGAAAAAAAAAACTCATCGCGTTATGTGTGAGTTTGCATTTAGACATTAGGTTGGACTTAAAAATTTTAATTTAGTTTTTGTTTTTTCCCTAAAAAAATAACAAAAATTTTAACTAGTTTTCAAAAAGTTAATAAACTCCAACTTAAAAATTCAATTCCAAACCGGTACACCAAACACGTTTGTTAATTACATTATTAATTGTGAAAAATAATAATTAAATAAATTTAATTAAAATATTTGAAGAATTCTGCAATTAGTAAAAAAGAAAATCAAGTTAGCTATTTTTTATTAATTTAGATGCTAATGTGTTTTTTCAGTTTTATGAAAATTCTCATACTCTTGTTTTATGAAATCCGTGAAATGTAGTGGTTGCAGTGATTGTTAACGGTAATTTTATATCTGACTACATCAAAAATTGAAAAGAATTCAAATTTCCTCCGCCTCTAATATTTTTTTTTAAATCACGTGAAATGTACAATTTTTGCTACTAACTAAAGGTGGAAATTGCCTAGAAAGAGAGAGTAATCTGCATGCCAAATTTCATTTTGGTTATTGGTTTCTAAAACTCCTATAAGAAGCGTTACATTAATCATTTTATCCATTCATTACAATCTCAATATAAAAGTGTGAGAACCATGTAAACCATGTTAAAACTTCAGACAGAAAAGGCATATGAGAATCATGTGTTGTTATGTGAGAGTTAATTTTATAGTTTTTTAGTTATAAGTACAGTCTAGTGATAATTTTATATCTGACTTTGCCATGAGGTATAGAGTTCGAATTCCTCTCACTCCCAAGTTAAAAAAAAAAAATTATAGTTTAAAATTGGCATGCATTTTAAAAAAGAAATTATGCTTCTTTGATGAGATTTTAAAGATAGATCAAATGAGTAATTTGAAACAACTTGCATAAATCAAGTACTTATTCTACAATGTTTTA
Source organism: Ficus hispida (assembly GCA_025413025.1). Taxonomy (NCBI): domain Eukaryota; kingdom Viridiplantae; phylum Streptophyta; class Magnoliopsida; order Rosales; family Moraceae; genus Ficus; species Ficus hispida. The sequence goes on from CM046363.1 coordinate 7,714,037, forward strand.
AAAGTCAAAGATCAATTGAGATTAACTTTTAATTTGAGGACTAAAAATAGAATTAATGGAAAGAAAAACATGAAAAAGATTAAAAAAAAAAAAAAAGGAGTGGTTGAAACACACGCCCAGAAAAAATTGGGTGTAATTTGCGATTAACCCAAACAAAAAAAAAAAAAAGTATTCAAGATATCTTATGGGGCAATAACATGAATACTCCATAGATACTTGCTTATTATGAAAAATCTTCAATCACGGCTTTCATTTTTCAAAAAAAAAAAAAAAAAGCGGGCCCGCCTATTCTCCAGATTTTGTACATTTGAAAAGGCCAATCAGCAAATCTCTCGGTCACTCACGTTACAGAAATTAAATCCAGACCGTCCAAAGCCTTTGCATCCGACGGTTACGAGCGGAAAAAGGAGGGAACCAATCTTGGCCGTACGATCTCACATCCTTGCCCTTACACGAATGCTTAAATATCTGGGACATCTCTCCCTCTGGTCTTCACTGTCTCAACTCACTCACTCTTCTTCTTCGTCTTCCGACAGCCTCGGTCGTCGGGAACTTCGCCGGAGTTCAGCTTCTCCTCGTCGGTCAGATCCTCTGGACATTCACCGGTAAGTGACGAGTTCTTTGATCCGATCTGTGTTTTCACTTGTTTGTTTTCCGAGAAAGTGTAGGAAATGAGTGTTTTTGAACTTCGATCTTATGATATTTTCTTGTGGAGTGTTAGATCTGGTTATCTGTTTGGAAAATCTAGAGAAATGGTGTCTCGATTTTGTGACTAGTGTTTGACCAGAATGTTGCGAGTTTAGTTTCTTTCCTACGATCTTTGGGAATATGTTTTTCGGATTCTCCTTTGATAGATTTCATATCTTCTACTTGGATTTTCCTTTCTTACGGCATGTTAGATCTGGTTGTCTGTTTGTTTCGTGAGAAAATTTAGAGGAAGCGATGTTTCGCTTCTGTTTTTTGGGTTCCTGACCAGATTGTTGCGATTTTTAATAATCTCTTTTGTCTGATCTTTCGAAACAAGTTTTGTCGAATTCACCTTTGATTGTTTCATCTTTTTTACTTGAACCATTCGATTCCTTTCTTGCGAAACGTTGGATCTGGTTCTCTGTTTGTTTCGTAAGAAAATTTAGAGAAAATTTTCTCACCCCACATTTTTCCTTGATCAATATGTTTTTCTATCTGCCAATCATAGTTACTGCAAGTTGATTGAATTATGGAACTAATTTTCACTTATCGGCTATTTCTTCTTGTCTGCAGAGAGAAAATGAGAGAAATCCTTCACGTTCAGGGTGGACAATGTGGAAACCAGATTGGATCCAAGTTCTGGGAAGTCGTCTGTGATGAACACGGCATTGATCCCACCGGACGATACACCGGAAACTCCGAGCTTCAATTGGAGCGTGTCAATGTCTACTATAACGAGGCGTCCTGTGGTCGATTTGTGCCGCGTGCTGTGCTCATGGACCTTGAGCCTGGTACCATGGACAGCGTTAGGACCGGTCCCTATGGCCAGATCTTCAGGCCTGATAACTTTGTGTTTGGCCAATCTGGTGCTGGTAACAACTGGGCCAAGGGTCACTACACTGAGGGAGCAGAGCTTATTGATTCCGTTCTTGACGTTGTTCGAAAGGAAGCCGAGAACTGTGACTGTCTTCAAGGTATAAATCATCCATAATTCCTTATTTAATGTTCCGATGATCTTTTGTTGTGGGATTGGTTATTTATTATTTTGTTGGTTTTGTGTAGGTTTTCAAGTGTGCCACTCGCTTGGTGGAGGTACTGGTTCCGGAATGGGTACTCTTTTAATCTCAAAGATCAGGGAAGAGTATCCAGACCGGATGATGCTTACATTCTCTGTGTTCCCATCGCCAAAGGTTTCTGATACAGTTGTCGAGCCCTACAACGCCACGCTCTCCGTTCACCAGCTCGTTGAGAATGCAGATGAGTGCATGGTTTTGGATAACGAGGCTTTATATGATATCTGCTTCAGGACTCTTAAGCTGACCACTCCTAGCTGTAAGTGTGCTAAATTCTCCTATATTTTGATTTTTCATGCAAACAATCGTTATGATGCTACGACTGACCTGCTTATCGAGTTAGCAATATAACATCCTAGTTTTGCATTCAATATCTGCTTTGAAGTTTGAGGCGACCCTGTTATTTAATCTTTGATATTGCTGCTTTCAGAAATCTTTTGCTTGAATTTTTTTATGGAGTTGTCTACTTATTAGTTTTTCCCCCCTTTGCAATGAGATTTCACTTGTGCAAATTTGGTTATTCTGCAAAAGAAATTCAAATTGATCAAATCTGATCTTTTATATTTCATTGTGGCAGTTGGTGATCTTAATCACTTGATTTCTGCAACCATGAGCGGAGTTACGTGCTGCCTTAGGTTCCCAGGACAGCTGAACTCTGATCTCAGGAAACTTGCGGTGAATCTCATTCCCTTCCCACGTCTTCACTTCTTCATGGTTGGATTTGCTCCTCTCACATCGCGTGGATCTCAGCAGTACCGTGCACTGACAGTCCCAGAACTCACTCAGCAAATGTGGGATGCCAAGAACATGATGTGTGCTGCAGACCCACGCCACGGTCGCTATCTCACGGCTTCAGCCATGTTCCGTGGAAAGATGAGCACCAAGGAAGTTGATGAACAGATGATCAACGTGCAGAACAAGAATTCCTCTTACTTTGTTGAGTGGATTCCTAACAATGTGAAGTCAAGTGTCTGTGACATTCCTCCAAAAGGACTCTCTATGGCATCGACCTTCATCGGAAACTCAACCTCCATTCAGGAGATGTTCAGGCGTGTGAGCGAGCAGTTCACAGCAATGTTCAGGAGAAAGGCTTTCTTGCACTGGTACACCGGCGAAGGTATGGACGAAATGGAGTTCACCGAGGCTGAGAGCAACATGAATGACCTTGTCTCCGAGTACCAGCAGTACCAGGATGCCACAGCTGATGAGGAGCTTGATTACGAGGAAGAGGAGGACGTTGCTGAGGATGCGTAATGATGGATTGAGAAGATTCGAAGCCCTTTGCTACCGCATTATGGTTTTACTTTTACTATACCTATATTGTCTCCTACTTTCATGTCTGAGTGTTCTGTTTTTGATTTTGTTCAAAGGAGAGTTGGAAAAAATGCCTGTTTTTCCTTTAGTTAATAGTGGTGGGAGATGGGAGAAAATTATTTGTGCATGTCCGAGTTCTAGCCGTGTTTTTGCCCGAATGTATGAAAGTCCGATTGTGAATTTCTCTAGTGTATGTTGAAAATATCTACATTCCTATCTTTGTCCTTGCTCGGAGTTGGCAGATTCATGCTTGGGATTGAACGATATTTTCCATGATTTTGATACATTTAAAGCCTTGACGATTTAGGTGCAACCTCCAACGTGACAAAACACCAACTTCTTATCTGGTGGATGGTGCTTGGGACTACAACCTTTTAATGTCTGTCGTTTCGTACTCAAATGGGGTAATGTAATATAATGATGGACTTCAAAAGATGGATGTGTCTTTTTGCCAAGTAAAAAGGTTGGTATTGTTTAAACTAAGGTCGAGATTGCCAAGTTAGCACACATTACTCTTTAAGATATCTAACAAGGATGAAAATATCGGAATTGGTGGAAATATCAACAGTTTGGTTGTAAAAATTTTGAAAATATTATCAATATTTGTAAATATTGAAAAAAAAAATTATGAAAATTACAGAAATTTATTTCAAATCATATTTGTAATATTTTAGTACAGCATAACGAGACAAATTAATTACACAAGTTTTATATATAAAACATTTTACATCTTATGTATATTAATATCAAAGGAAAGTCTTTTGAGATTCAAAATAGTTGGGAAGTCATCTCTAATTCAAACAATATTGGTGCCATGACAAAATATATTCATCACATCTTTCGTTTGCTTTTTTTTTTTTTTTTTTTTTTAATTATCATTATTATTTCCTTTGTTTTTGAGGAAAATTATAAAATGTTGAAAAAAATAACAAATAACAATTCAAAATTTTCAACTGAAATTTCTGGATAATTTTTAAAAATTAACAGTAAACTATTCCAATGCTATATTTTTACCAATATTTCTCAAAATTTTCCGATATTTCCATGATATTTTGACGGAAAAGATTTTATTTTTAAAAGATATTTTAGTACCTCTTAAATACAAAATTGCACCCTACAAATACAGAAACTTTAGTAGAAATTTCTGAAATATCATGAATATTTTCAATTATAATATCAATTCATCTAATTATGATTTAGGAATAATACTGGTGATACTAATTTTAATATCAATTTTTAATATTAAATTACGTGATATGTGAGTTTTATTTTTTTTATTGATAAAAATTTAAAAATTATCATGTCAATTAATATATTTATCAATAAAAGATAGAACTTTCACTGTGAGTTGATATTGGAAAGATGATATTTTTAATATTATTCCCTATTTTGGGTTCATTTCATCTGCTACAAGTTTGAGGAAGTCAACACAAAAGTAATCCAGGGCAGCGGGCCCAGTACATTCGTCAAGAAATTGGGAGTTGATGAATATTTAGAGACAATAATTTAGAATTATTACACTCGATAGAAGAGAAAATGAAAACGTATGAAAAGTACAAAATCGAGGTGAGGAAAAGGGTGGATTTTTTTTTTTTTCAAATATTGTGTTTGATATGTATTTATTGTTCTAATTTTGATTAGAATTTTAAGGGTCTCTGAAGGATTGAATCCTTCATTCAATCTGTTTTTGCTCATCTTTTCTCTATTACCAACTAATTATAAGTCTACAAATTCTTTCACTTATCCATTCTCCATCTTTAACTTTTTCCTGGTACCAAATAATTTCTTAAAGGGTTAAAAAGGGAAGGAAAAAAGAAGAGGGAAAAAAAGGATCTTATCATTGGGATTTTCGTCATTCTAGTGTGTTGAAAAGAGCAGATTTGCTGGCAGGTAATACATGCACATTGCCAACTCATATTGAACCCTACAACAAAGCTCTTCCAACCTTTTTCTTTTGCTTTTATTTAACGCTAATTGTGTAGAATATACAAATAAAGTAAAAATTAAAACAAAAGAAAAGAAATAATGATGACGTGATTATTATATGATGATGATGTGCAATTACGTAACAAATAAAAAGGGGACATGAAAAGATTCATTGATTCTTCTACAATATAAAATAGTATAAATAATACATCATGCCTTTTAAATTTGGTGGTTTCTTTCTTTCTTTCTTTTTTTTTTTGGTCCCTCTTCTTTTTTCAAAGTCGGAATGGCTATGACATAGATATACTAAAAATGTAGTATTTATCTTAAAAGATGAGATGGATGAGATAATTTAGATGAGAACTCTCATATTTAAAATGGGACATTTGGGAAAATTATAATAATGGTAGATAGCATTTGGGACAACATTCATGAATAACAAATCTGAACTCCTCATTAAAAAAAAAAAAAAAAAAGTTTACATATTAACGTTGGATTCTTGATCTTGAAGATCAACCCTTTAAAGATCCGGATTCGTTTTTTAAGGGAAAACTGAAGATTATTAGTTCACTGGACTAAATCAAACCATTAATACGAAGAGAGACTTTTCTCCATCAAAAAGCGATGAGAAGACATCAAAAATTTGTAAGTGTGGCAGTCCCCAATTAGCCGAATCTACAAGGATCCAAGAGAATTGCAAGTTGGGAAAAGACAATAATAGTTAACAAGTTGTGCAATCTTATATGGTCTAAATTAGGTCACAAGTGATATTTCACACACACACTAAAAAAGTGAGACTTTTTAGGATAAAGTTATGACTAAATTCATTTGAATTTTGATCGCCAAAAATGAACCATATCATAAATATAGGTGTGGGTCCTTACAATCTGTCATGTTTGAATAAGATATGTGTTTTCGCTCAAAACTTTAAAATTTAAATTTTCATCTATAAATTTTTATGTAATTTAACAGTATTCCCAATCAATAAGAAAGTTTATAAATATCTTCTTATCACTGCTTTATCTTATTATTATAATCTTTCTTATTAGAACAAAAAAAATCTCTTATTATGTTAGTATTTTTCTCGTTGAAAAATTTACCAGCTTTACTACTAATTAGATTCACATAGTTAGCATATTATGTATAATTGAATAACAAGCATATGAGTCACCGCTTATAATGTTCTAGAATTCTTAGAATTAAAGAACATTTTGTTACATCGGTATCCCATGAATTGTAGCATATTTTAATTAATTCTTAAAATTTTAATTTTGATAATTACATCCTAAATTTACTAATTATTTTATTTTAATAGAATTGACAGTATTTATACCTGATCATTTATTTTAACCAAATTTATTCAGTGAGATCTTTAATTGAGTTCCATGAAAAAAAATCGAATTTTTAGATATTAATTGGGGTTAGCAGTAATTAGTAAAAAAAAGACATTTCATACTCTTAATTAACAATTTATATACAAGTTATCTATCAATATCTTTAAAAAATTAACATTCTTATTATTGAAGGACATTTTGCTGCAAATTTATAAAATTTATAATGTAAATTACAAAAATAAAAAATTCAGAAAATAAATAATTATTATGTATAAATTTGGAAGCACATGTGTGATTTTTACCCCTTTCAATTCTCAAGAGACTAGATAAACTCAGCCCACTTGACAAAATAGCCTGAATATTACAATGTGGGGTTGCTCATGGATTTAACTGCCGTCTGCCACAATACCCGTAATCAAGATGCGTCTCATTGTGCCTTCTAAACTGCATTCTAAGAAATTAATTATTCAACAGTTTGACATTGATTGAATATTTTTCTTTTATTTTGGCAGAAATTTATTTATAAAAGACTTGTTGTGATAAAAGAAAAAAATTCTAGAGGCCATGTTAATTCTAAACATTAGATAAGAAGAAAATTTCACTAAAAACAGATTATGCATAAAGTTAAGAATGAAAACTGAGTAAGATTTGTAATGTAAATATAATATATCAATAACTACGCAGGTGACTTTGTAAGATAATAATTCAAATCCCTATACGCACAATTCAAACAAAATAAAAAAGAAAACGAACAAATTCTAATTAAAATTTTCCAAAAATATGATGTATTAAAGATAAATCTAAAACAAACTCAAAGACGATTCAACAAGCGACCTAAAATAATAGTATAAAACTTAGATCTTTAAATCATTCATAGTCAATTTCATTATGTTTAATTAAACATGTGCATGTATCATACCTTACATAATAGCGATTTTTGGGAGCATATGCCCCTGTCAATTTTTGAAATTTTCTTTTACCCACATATATTTTAAAAACTCTAATAACTACCTATAGTTTCTTTATATGATAAAACATATTACAAATTTTTCCCTTGTTTGCTCTTTTAAATTTTTAATTACTTTTTTTCAAATAATATTTTTTAGAAAAAAGAAACTTTGAATTTCACTCTAAATTTTGATTTTAAGTGCTCATACTTAAAATTTAGTATCCAAATAAATCAAAATTAATTATACTATTTTATAAATTCATAATTTTTTTAACACTAAACTTTAATATGAAATTAAACTCAATTACAAGATTAGTTCATCTAGGGAAAAAAAAAAACAAATGGATAAATAATGGTAAAAGATATTAATGTTGCAGTTTTGCTTCAAATTTTTATTTTGATTCACGCATCATAAAAAATATTTTTGGCTCCGTCAATGTAAGGGTATTGATTATCTTCAACTGGATTGACATTGCTCACTACTCACTAGACGTGCAAATTTTAGTACTCTTGAGTTTGGTACTGTTGAAGCTTTCTAATTAGATATGAGAACGGATGTTTTGCGAGCTGAAACTAGATTTAAAAAATCCACACAAAAAAAGAAATTATAAAATACTTTAGTAGTAAGATTAAGCAGTAGTACTACCCCAAAACATATATTTTTTAATTAGAGTTTTTAGCTTTGTTGTCCTTCAAATTTATCAAGATTTGACAACTTATTACGCTCAAAACTTCTGATTCAATAACAATTATCCCCCAAACCTTTTGATTTGTTGCAACCATTTAAAACATATTATTAATTATGTAAGTTTTGAAGTAGAGGTAAATTTGAGAAAATATTTCAAAAGGGAAATCAAGGGGAAAAAAAAAAGATTTAAGTAGAAACATTTGAAACGTACAAGAATTTTTTTTTTTTGGTTAACCAAAAATAGTGAACAAGAAAGCATATATTCTGTTAGAGATTATGGTATGGTAGTGACACAACACAAGTACATTTGTGACTTTCATCCATTCACTTTCTCTCCATGATGGCTCTCCTCCGACGGATGCCACCTAGTTCACAAGTCATTGGTGCTCTACAGTATCGTTCTCTCACTCGCGCTGGTGTCTCCGATGCTGTTAGCAAGCTTGCTCAATTCATGCATTGCCCGTCCGAGACCCACTGGATTGCCGCCAAGCGTGGTCTTTGGCATCTCAAGTCTACAATTCATCATGGTCTCTTTCTCAAGCGCAATCAACGTCTCTGTCTTATGGCCTTTACCGATGCTGATTGGGCTGGCAATCTGGATGATTGAACCTCTTCTGCAGCGTATGTTGTCTATATTGGTGGCAATGCAATATCCTGGTTTTCTATATGAAACAAAAACTTGATGCTCGCTCCTCTACAGAAGCTAAATATCGCGCATTATATTGCTGGGTAAATTTCATGCTTTGCTTTCTATTATCCCTCCCATTTTTTGTGATAATATTGGTTTAATGAATTTATCAGCTAGAATTCCATTACAAGAATGAAGCACCTTTAGCTCATGGCTCCTCTGGGTTCTTTATAGGAATGCCATAGATTCATACCGTGGGTTGAGTTATGCACAAGGGGCAAAAAAAAAAAAAAAAAAAAAAAAAAAAAAAAAAAAAAAAAAAACTAATGCAGAAAGTATCATATAACTATTTTTAATGTGCCAAATTTGTCATTTAGTTATCGGTCAATAACTGGCCGCCGGTGGTCACCTGGTGGTTTCGGACTGCTAACCATGTGATACAAGTCATTAGCCACTGCCACCCTTGGCATTCGTTAGTATTAGCAAAAAAATCACCAGATATCAACCAAAATTATTACTAATAAAAACCGTCGTGGAATCCAAGATCGTAGAATCTATTTAGATTCCATGATGGTTTTTTAACCGTTGTGAAATATATGAAATTGGTGCCAAAGATAGGATAAAAAGGGAGTTTTTACGATGGTTTTTGGTTTTTTTTTTTTTTTTTTTTTTGAAAACCATCATGGAATATTAACATAACACGACGGTTTTCTCTAAAAACCATCGTGTTATGTCAATTTACCATATAAAACGGTCGTGAAAAGTTTAGAATGAATTTTTTTTTTAAATTTCTCCGATTTCCTATAGGTGGCAAATCCCATGTGTTATCCATTGCACAACCCATATTGAAATTAATTTTGTCTCACCCTGTACAATAATTATTACAAAATTATACACTATATTATAAAATTTATAGATTGTCTCCTAACTATAGTGGATAAATCGCTTTATAAAATTAGCCCACTCTTACCTTACTAAACTCATCCCAACGTTAGTATAAATATCATTAATTTGAAGTAAGGATAATCCATCAAGAGTCAAGGTTATTTCCCACATAAAGGTTAAAAAAAAAAAAAACCGCATTCAACATGACATTCTTGTAGAGGACATCGAGGAGCATCGATAAATGTTTCATAGTTGTGTCGCTTTTTTACTCCTTTTCCCACTAAAATATTCTAGTCATTGAGCACCCTAAAAATTTAACAAAGTTCAAAATAATTAAAATAAGAATAATGTAATGTCAAATCACAATTTGGAAATAAAAATATATTTACAACTTAATAGGTCTTGAAAATCATAACCGGTTTGTTTCCAAGAGGATTAAAATACATGATCGAGTTATCTTACAGATCAATATCTGTTAAGATGCAATGTCTCCTACTGTTAAATGGCACAAGAAACAATTTTCCTTTTGGTGCATTAGTTAAGAGCCATAAAATAGTGTTGGCTCTCTTTCTATGGTATACTTCCGGATCTACTTTCTGTTTAATTGGTGCATTTTTGTCATTGTACCTTCGGTTGTGACTATAGTTTTTTTTTTCCCTACTCTCTTTTTGATGCGTTTGTTTCCCTCAACTACTTGGTTGGTAACGTGACTAGGACCCCGACTTGCCTGGCTAAGACTCATATCAATGACGATTAATCTTTTCGGCCACACAACAAACCCACCGATAACTTCTTCCACAATTGTTGCTTCATTTGTCAGAATAGGTGGAAGTACATGTTTTAGTTTCGGAATTGTAGTTGTCACTCAAACGTTCTCCTCACCTAAAAGAATCCCATAGATTGTATTGATTGGAACGCACTCCATGTGCACCCTGCCTACTGCAACAAGCACATTTCCACCATTAATTGAATCATCAAGGAAGAGTTGACATTCCTTACTTACGTTCGGCATGGGCTGCTGATTCGACACCCCAGGCTTTATTTCATTAAGGGTGCAACTAACCTTGAAGTTGTTGTGTTGATCAATAGTCGGTACGGTATGATCATCCATAGTCTCTCGGTCAATATCATATTTTGCACAAATTTCCTCTATGGTTTTTTCCAATGCAGCAAGCTGGCGTTTCACTATTGATACTTCGTTATTATCTTTTGAACTTGGCATTATGTTGTAGTACTAAGATTGCCTGCAAAATTAGACTAACCACAAGTACGTCCCAAATGTTTGTCATTGCCTAATGACTTGGTCAATATGTCATTAGTCCCATCAGATTCGAAACTCTTTGTGTCTGTTTTAAACTATAATCCCCCTATACGAATTAGAAAATATGTCATGAACTTGTAAATAATGATGTACAAATAAGACTAATTAGCAAATAACAAAGTTTTATACTTACTATCAAATCACCAACAATCTTAAATATGATGGATTCTTGTACTCTCCACTAGGTTTGACGCGTATGTCCAACCACAAATTATGTCTACTCAAACTGTCGTTTATTTATTACCTTTAATAAACATAAAGGCAAAAATAATTAATTTATATACTGTGAAAATACAAAACCAAGTTATTCACATAAGAGTTTTTGATCAAGTTTCATATATCTGTCTCGGCCTCCCGGTGATCCGTATTTGCTTTTCTTTCTTAACTCATATCCCTTTTGTGATAGTTTTTTGAATTCTGATGAACATCGACATGTAATGAATCTCTCCCAATTAGTCTGACTTATGGAGGGGTAATTTTTCACCACTTTGGGAGGCCGAGTCCATACACTTTCTTCGTCAATATGATCCTTGATGAAAGTATGGTAAAGATCATGTCTAAAATTTTTGGCTGAGTTTGCGTATGATTTCAAAGCTAGTTTTTTTAAATAAAATTTTCATAGTGAAAGAAGTTATGACTTCCACCAATACTATTTCTTTCCTTGGGGCTAAATCAGTACCTCTAAAATCAGCTATCCATATGGGAATGTGCTCTCGAGCAAGCATGCCAATCGAACTCTATAGTTCATTTCCTTCATTCCCTATCGGTTGCCCTTTAGGGTCCAATGAAACTTGAATTCTTTCTCTTCTTTTTCTAACAATATGGACTCATCTTATAAGAGTCGCTCTTCGTTTACCACCTTCATCGGGATTCAATTTGGGTGTAATTGTTCGACGTGGTTTTCCAACTTGGGAAGTCATTGACACATCCTCCTCATCTTGTGACATTTTAAATCAATCTAAACAAAATCCTCACCCAAACACATAAAAAAACACAAAATCATACAATAAGTCAACTCATACTCAAACTTCAATGTACATAATTCAAAGGTCTTGTACTTGTTTTACATGATCACAATACAAACTTTTTTTTTTTAAATATTCTCATATTTGAGTATTTTGTTGAACAAATAATATGCAAAAACAAAAATGCACATATTGTATTCCAAAACAATATCAAATAGAACTCTCAACCTTCACTATCCATAATTCAAGTTCCAAACTCATTTCACATTGTCATACTACACACTTTTTCCCAAAAAAAAAAAAATCATAATAGCTTAAGAAATTGTACCTAAAACAATTCTTATGGCACATTCACAATCACCAACTAACAAAGCAATACTTTTTTCCTGAAAATAATCACCCTAAATCACTCTCATAATTAGCAATTGAAATATACAAAATCAATTTCAAACAGTCAACCAAATGAAATTCCATAACATGCACGGCGCAATAGACAGAGAGACATATACCAATTCCAGAAAATGGGTTCGTGTGGCGTGGCAGCGGGGTAGGCGGTGGAGGATGGGTTTTGAGGGAGAGATTAGAGGTAAGAGAGAGATGAAAGGAGGAGTCGCAGCAGAGATTGGAGGCAAGGGAGAGAGGGAGAGGCACAAGAGAGAATGGAGGGAGGAGTCACGGCGGAGGACATGGGTTTTGAGAGAGATATTGGAGCTGAGAGAAAGAGGCGCAAGAGAGAATGGGGAATGCCAATCCTTACACCACCTTGATATTCCTTGTTAAAGGAAATACATATCAAATTTACTCATTTACGTCCTTTATTAAGTTTTTATGTGCTAATGTTATTTTTGTAATATAAAAGGACATTTTAGTAATTACATTAGTAAGATTAACATTACTATGGTTAGTAAACACTATAAAGGGAATGAATTATTTCTTTTATACCATCCAATAGGCAAGTAAACATTGGAAAAGAAATAATGATTCTCCTTCCAATTCCATTATTTTGCTTTCCAATCCCATTATCTTGCCCATTAGATTTCTTTACGGTTTAATAAACATGCCCTTAAGGATCAACTCGTAGATGTTCTTACAAAGCCCCTCTTATCTTTGACCTTCCAATTATGAATCCATATCGATCGGTATCTCCAATGGGAGTACCGTCTTGCAGAGGCATGCTAGAGATTAAAATTTAGATAAACTCAAAAGATTTAGCGCCAATTGATTTTGCAACCAAACTGTCCACAACCAAGGCTCCACTATCAGGAGATTCAAATCCTCTAGATCCTATGTAACTAATGATTTAGTTTTTTAAATAAGTGTAAAGTTGTTTTTCTATTCCTTGTTGCAGCCAGTCGAGCCGGGAGGGGAGGGATTTGGATAGAGCTTTAAATTTTGACCATTAATTAAAAAAAAAAAATTAAACAGTTGTTTTTTCTCTTATTAATTGCAACAATAAAATGCCAATCTTTGACTTCAAGTGTAATACGGCACATGTGGCTTACGATCTTAAAAGCTTCATTTTGTATTCTATTTCTTTAATTGAATATATAGAAGTATTAAGAAAAATATAAATACGATTTGGTCGAAACACTTAAACAATAAACATAAGATTTTCTTTTTTCCTTGTTTAAATTAAATGAACACATATATTTAAGAAAAATCATCATGGTAAGGTGATTAGTTAAATAAGAATTTGTTAGACATATATGCAATATATATATATATATATATGTAAGAGGAATGAGTGAAAATATTTTTGAGCATATTTAGGAAAAATTAGTTGTAGATGGGTACATTAATGGAAGATATGTTAATAAAAGCCATCTAAGGACACAAGATTTTTATATTAAAAATAAAAAGAAAAAAGAGAAGTATGAAAGCAAATTATCTCAATGAGTAATTAATTAAAAATTAATTGTTAGTTTATACTTCTCAAAAAATCTTTTAAAGGATATTGCGTGAAAATAATACTTACGTACGGGAATATTTGAGAAATACAATTTAAGGACAAATAAGAAAAACAATTTTGATAAGAAACATTCAAATATACAAGATTCGAAATTAAAAAAAAAAAAAAAAAAACACACACCCTTAAAAGCAAGCAAGCAAGTCACCATATATAAGTTGCATACATAGATATATTTAAGATAAAGCATCTTTATTTTACTAATAAACTTTATTTCCTCAATGAAACATACAAGCCCACTTCACAGTCAACTTTAAATTCCACAAATACACACGGAATATAACGGAAGCGTAAATAACACAAATTCGATGATACGGATAGGTTGAGAGAGTTCTCAAAAGGATTAAAATAATCCCTCTGATTATCTTACTTTAGAACTGCATACAAACTCGAAAATAAATATTGTAACTTAATAATGCAAATATTAGATGCTTGTAGCCGTATAGTAAGGCCGCTGTCCGCTATAGTTACCCGGGGGATTATAGTTGCAAATGATGAAAGTACCCCCAGAGGCACAACGCACCTTAGCACAGCCCAAGCGCGTGGACTTACGCCATACCACCTGAGTGTAGTGCAAGCACCCCCAAGGGTCACCAATACATTTGTTGGAGTTGTAGTCATAGAGCGACTTCTCCGCCACCCACATTCCGACGGCACTGGCGGCCGAGAGGTCGCCGCTTCCCCATGCTATATTCTCCCCGTAAGGCCCGCCAGAGTGAATGAGTTTGCAGTCGCCTTTGCGCCGGTTGGCATAGTCTCGCGCGTAAGCTGCCACGGACTCATCCCATGTCATAGCGCCGACACCCACCTGCGCACGGGCCCGATTGTGGGGGTCCAGGAAGTCCTGAGGGGAGTCTTGGGCACTGCATGACTCGAGCACGGCTAAACCGAGGATGCACATTATGAGTGCTAGTGAAATACTAGACAAACCCATGTTTTGTGTTTTTTCTTTGTATAGATCAAATTTGCAAAATGAGCAATGGCTACTAGGGGAATTTATAGTAACATGATTTGTGCAATGAACTATCTCCTTCCTCTTTTGTTTTTGCCCCCTGCTAAAGATCCTTTGTTTCGATAGGAATTACATATTGTAGGCATTATTGTGGGACATAGGTTTTGGAGATTAAGTTTTTGATTGGAGGTGAAATAAGTTTTGAAAATATATGTTTAGTTGAAAAAATTATTTTGAGTAAAAAGTGTCAAAATTTGAAATGTATTCAGAAAAGAAAGCTCAATATATGCCTTATTTCGTTTCTATTAATATTTTATGTAATTTGAAAAAAAAATCTCATTTAGATTTAAAATAACAAGATTATGAATTTTTAAAATTTGAGTTTGTCATACACATTTAGAAATATGAATAATAAAAATTAGTAAATTAGTTTTGAGTTTAAGGGGAAAAAAACTAAAAAAAAAAAAAAAAAAAAAAACAACATCTGGAGATACATTTAGAAAAGTTTCCTAGATCAATTTGTGAATAAGATATTTGAATTATAATATATTGCTTGACCTTAAAGAATCTTTCATTAAGAAAACTTCTAAAGTAGGCACTTCAATGGCGGCTCCACTGCCTTTATTATTATTATTACATATTATTATTATATTATTATTATTATATTATTATTATTATTATTATTACTTTCGAGGCGGCTCTGCCATTTATTAAACATAATCGATCTACTTTTTTTTTTTGGTTGAATGAAGATATATATATATATATATATATATATATTTAAAAAGGGAAATTGCATGTGATACAGATTTTATAAAACATTGCAATTGACATCACAATATAAAGATATAATCCTTAATTGAGGGTCAGGGACCGATTCTTTCGATACAATCTGATGCTAAAACAAAAATATATACTTGAGACTAGATTGAAGAAAGTATCTAAGTAGATCGATTGAAAATACGTAAGACCTTTTTTTTAAAAACAAAACCTCTACAAATGATAGAAATTTTGACTCACTGAGTGCCAGAACTTTACGGCGTAAAGGCCACCACCAACTTTATATAAAGATAAATCTAACTGAAACCAAGCAAATAAAACTGACAAATATAAGTTTTATGTAGGATGCTGTCTGCCAAATATATAAAGATAAATCTATCTGCCAACTTCATATAAAGATAAATCTAGCTGAAACAAAAAAAAAAAAAAAAAACACTGACAAATATAAGTTTTATTAGGATGCTATCTACCATGATTTTGATGCATTTGACAGAAAGTATAATGCATTATTCATGTTTCAAGTATCACAGTAAAAAGTAGAACAAAAGTGAGTTTTAAGAAAGAGAGCAACTGTTGTAGGGTGCAGCTGAGGTACACCACCCATAACGCTCCACACTAACGTTGCAATACATATATGGCTAGAAAGTAAACCAAAAGTGAGTTGATTTGCACCGAATATGGATTCAATTCTTATGTCTTTTTATTCGTATTTTATTATGTGTTCTTTTAATAATATTATAACATGTATTTAACTAAATAGTGTTTTTATTTATGTGATATGATAATTTAATTGAAATGAAACTTTTAACTAGAGTATGACGTGATTTTATTAAAGTGAAATTAAAAAGATATAAATAAAGCAACACAATTATTAAAAGATTGTGTGAGGTCATTTCTGTCCTTCCACAAAATTCCTTCTCAACTCCTTCAACGATCACCACAAAATTCTCAGGTGCATAGTTCTATGGTCCTAGACCGATATTTTTTTACTCCTCCTCAAACATTTTCTTTTTTCCTTGCTCTGAAAATTTTACAAAAACAACATATTTACTCCGTTTTTTTCTTCTTTGTTCTGTCACTTTTCATCTATTTGTTTTTATTTTACTGTTTGATTTTGGGAAATTTACACTTTGTGTTTTGAAACTTCAAATTTATGGGGAAATCCTAGATTTTTTTTTTTTTTTAAACATCAGAGTCTTACAGAAAACTTAGTTTTTGGAATCACAAAGTTTGGCATCTCAAAACTTCTTAAATTCTTGTATGAAATGATGTAAATTTAATTACTGAGTTTTATTTCGTTTTCCACCCTTAATAATTCAAATATAGGATTGCAATCCCGGTACGATCATGCTTTTTCAATGTGGTATTGAAGATGAGGTTAATTTCCATCACGGGACCCTCTATAATTTAATTACAAGATTACGATCATGCTTTTTTGAAGTGATATTGAAGATAAGGTTAATTTCGTTTTGAATATGGGATAACGACTCGGTCCCGGATATTAGCGTGGATGATATTATTTGTATTTATTATTCTATTGTATCATAATTAATTCAAATATTGTAAAGGGTTATGTAATAACTATAATTTTACGACATTACAATTTCTTGTATAGAAATTTGAATTGTACCATAAAGGTATTTATAAAAGAACCCGATTAAGGGTTTTATTGAGTTTTGTGAGTTCTTATGATTTTATAAGACTCAAAAATGATTGCTTAGCCAAACACGTAACCTTTTAAGTAAAAAGGTAGAAATAATTATATTTTATGTAGTCAAAGCCTGACCAAGAAAAGTCAAAGTTGACCAAGAAAGTCAAAGTTGACCAGAAAAGTCAAAGGTTGACTAGAAAGGTCAAATGTTTAACGATACCGAAAAATGTTAAGCAGTGTGGGATAAATACTGCGGAAAATCATTTTTTCGGATAAGATAACATGAATTAGATTTAAAACCACTATAGAAAAATCAAGCACATTAAATAGGATATTAAAGGCCAAAGGGCTTGAAGCCAAAAAGAAAATTTTTATATAGTCCATTTTTTATTCAGATAAATTTTGGACTGCATATCAGAATACATTACTGTGAATAAGCACAGTATTGGAAATATCTGTATTGGCATAAAAATGGACTGCCTATTAAGGAAAAAGGCAATCAAGCCTTAATAAGGCTTACATCACCTTATCCAAAAATAATGACATCATTTCCATAATTAAAGAAATTTATGGAAAGTATTAAGGATGGTTCTAGACCAAGCTTGGCCGGCCACCTATGCACCCTTTTGTGTAAATTTTTGCTTCTTCAAGGACTAAATAGCAATTTTGAGAAGTTTTCCCACACCTATAAATAGGTGAGTGGTGGTGGTCATTTTACTCACAAAATTTGTGAAATCTAGCCAAATTTTGCCCATTTTTACTCTCCAAAAACCGAACCCAAGGAAGGAAAGAAAGAAAAGAGCAAAACAAGAATCCAAAAGAAAAAGCTTAAGGAGGGTGTTCGAATTGTATCTAGGAAACAAGGAAAAAAGTTGGAAAAAAATTTTGGAACCCATTTTGGCCAAAGGGCCGGTTGTGGGAGAGGAAGAGAAAGAGAAGAAAAAGTGAAGGAAGAAAGTTTTGGGTGGCCGGATTTGTGGAGGATCAATCAAGTGGCTAGAAAAAAAATTTGGTACCCATTGGAGGGGAGAGGCCGGTTGCTAGTAGGAACCGGGGGGGGGGGGGGGGAAATTTTCAGACCCAAACCCTAACAACTCTTAGGATTGATCAAGGTAACTCTCCCATAGTCTTAAACTCTTCAATTAAATTTCAATTTGGAAATTTAAGTGTATTTCAAATTGGTTTGTAAGAGCTTAAGCTCAATTTAATTTCCAAGCCCTAGATTAGATTTTAGGTTTTTGTGCTTGATTAGGTCAAGGGTAGTTTGATTTATGAGTTTTGATTTGTTATATGCTTATGTTTGTTTGATCAATAGGGTTACATGCTAGATGTTTGATGAGTGATATGTCCCCCAATTATGTTCAAGTATGATTTTAAATGGTATGTTAGGTTGCTAGAATGACATGGATGGAATAGTGAATGAATCTAGAACCATGCAAACCCTAGGTGATGCTTTTTCATTTATTGGTTTGCATGGACATGATCGGGTTACATGATTGTTAATTTGGGATGTTAGAAAAGTGTTGTATGTTGATCTTAGGCTCCTGCGGTGGCTGGTTGAGTTAGATTACGCGATTAGGACGTAAAACCAACTTAAAACAAGAAAACTGTCAATTCGGGTAAAAACTGGCCAATTTTCTGGAAAGCCAGTTGTGAGGCCCTTAGAGGCTGATTTTTGGAAAACTTAAAACATGAAAGTTGTAGAGAAGGGTCTTTCCTAGGGGGAAACTTGGACAATTTTTAAAAATAAGGCTCCAATAGCCTCGGTTTTGACAAAAATCCGAGCCTGACCGTGCCCAGACTTCATGCACGGCCAGGTAAGTTCAACAGGATAAATGAGTAGGTTAGAGACTGATCTGGGTCTCGAGTAAAACACAAAAGTTTTAGGGTTTCTCAAGATCTAAAACTTTTGTGAAGAAAACTTTTTCAGATTCAACTTATATTTTTAAATAAAATTAGATTTCAAAAACTATGCAGAAAACAGGAAATTCATGCACAGGATTTTCTAAAACAGTGCAGGAAAATGACATTCCTGCACATACACTGACAATTTAACAGTAAGAAATTGTTCTAAAGGCAGGTTCTATAATATAATAATTTTTACAAGACCCACTCATAAAATTACAAGTTTTGATAAAATAAACCAGTATTTTTAAGAAAATAATAAACAGAAAACCCTAAGTTTTTCCAAAGCAAAGAAAAAAAAGTTTTGAACCAAGTTTTGGTGAGCAATAACCGGGAAGGACACCGAATTATTGGATTAGGCCCAAAGCCTAAGGGTTATCTAATGTAACCCAACAAGATATTAAGTTTGTTGGTTGGGCCTAAAAACCAGGGTTACTTAGAGTAACCTAATGGGATGTGTTTTTAAAAAAGGCTTAGGCCCAAGGTTAGGAATAATAACCTAACGCTATTTATGTATGAAAGGCTTAGTAGCCAAGGCTACTTTAAGTAACTTATTAAGTTATGCTCTAAGTATGATAAGCCTTAAACCTTAGGGTTATCAGTGATATTAAGAAAGTATCAAGCATTGTTTTAGGGGGGCATATAACTATGATTCAGTATGAATGTTGGTTAAATTACCAACATTTTATAAGTATAGATTCCTTACTATATATCCTTTGGAATAGCATGAGGTAGCCTGCTGTGGTATCCTGACTTGGAACAACACATCATTGGACATAGTGAACGAGGTAAGTACAACTCCGCCTACAGCATAGGCTTTTGATTGTGATACTTACTCAAGTATGATTGATGAATGCTATGGTATATGATGTGATGAATGTTAGAATTGTTTGATGCTAGGATATGTTGTATGGTATGATGATGCTATATTAATTAATATGCTATGTTATGATATATGGTATATCAAGTTCATGATTATGACTTATGTATGTGTGACATCACGAGGCATGTTCACCAATTCTTAAGTCAAAACAAGATTAAGTATGAGATCATGAAAATCAAGTATGATGACAAGCAAGCTTGCCTGTGTCATATCAACCCACACGTAGGTTAGGTTCGGTCTATGGTTTGAGTTGGACTGGGCTGGCCGCCCCAACCACTCCATAGCTGCGCGGCACGATACGTACACTTATGTTAAGGGGCCCATAAGCAAGTTAAGTAAGATAAACTATGAAAGTATGAAAGAATAAGTAAGCATAATGAAGCATAATTGGTTCATGCATATTATGCGAGAATAAGTTATGTTATGTTAAAATAAGTATGTTTTGTATTGTTTGTTGTCGCGGAAGTTTATGTTGTACTTGTTGAGCGAAAGCTCACGTCGTACATCTATGCTGTAGGTAAGCAACCTATGGGCAATCTCTGATGCAAGATGGGAGAGCGTGGCAGGGCGAACTGTGAATTGTGGGAATGATAGCCGCTACGCATTTTATCATTTTATGTATATTATTTGGTGTTTGAACATTTTTCTTTAATTATCGTTAATCGCTCGTGCGTTTCGTATAAAAAAAAAATTTCACTATTTACTCTAAGTAAGAAAGTACGTATGTATGTATGGTAACGGCCTGTGCTAGGCGGGTCGTTACAGGTTATCTGTTAAAAGACTATAATAAACATGTCAGTATAATGAAAAAAAGTTAGCTTTTCCGGGACGAAATAATTGTTGCTATATATAAAACATGCGAGCGTATGGTAGACATTCCAGCCCAAAACGTTCCTTCCACAAAAGTTGGACCCAAAGAAATAAATGATCTACAAGAAATTTCACCTATAACAACTAATATTTTGGTCGTAGAAAGCTTGAAATTAGTCGTAGAAAACCTTTTGTGACTAAAAAAATTTAGTCGCCCCATGATCGCTGAAAGGCGGTCGTAGAATGTCATTTGTGACTAACAACTTGTAGTTGCTGAATATGTCGGCTTTTCACGACTAATAATTTAGTTGCAAACTAATTTTTTGTTAGTCGCAAAAGAGCTTAAAGGGTACCAAAAGTTTGTGTTACAAAGATACCAAATTTACTTTCACCGACTACGTCAAAATTAATTGGCGACTAACCATTAGTCGGTATTAAATCAATTATTAAACATACAGTTACTAGTATTTTAGTCACTAAAAGATTAGTTTGCGACTAATAATTAGTCACTAAAATGTTTTCATTTAATCTTTATATGACTAATGGTTAGTCATGGAACAATTTGTTTGCAAACTTTAAGTGACTAACTTTTAGTCGCTATTTTATGATAATTTAGAGCTTTTTTTTTTTTTTTTATCTTCAACGACTAAAATATAATTGGTAGAATGAATTGAGTTTCACTTTTTGTGACTAAATTTTGATTGCCAAAAGTATATATATATATATATATATATATTATTGGATTAAAAGAATTTAGAATCAACATCTAAGAATCAAATATACAAAAACAAGAAACAATTACTACCAAATATACATATTATCACGTAGGAATATATCTAAATAGTATTATCACCTAGTTAAAAAAAATCCAGTCAATATTTAAAAATAAACATCAAACTAAATAGATGAGTATATCTCAAAATATAAAGATATCAAACCAACTAAATAGGTATGTCTTCAAAAGAAGAGGGAAAAAGACAAAATAAAAAACCCAACTAATATCAAACGGCTGGTGCAGGAGGTGGTGGTGGTGGCTGCTGTTGATATGGTGTTGAAGGATGCTCATCTGAGGGCGTAGGGCCTGGTGCAGGAGTTCTCTTCTTTGGCGGCATAGCTGAAAAAAAAAAAAAAAAAACAAAAAAAAAAAAAGTCAAAGCTAATAATGATTAAAGGGAAAAATATGAAAGTTTATTAATCAACCAAAAATGAAAAGCTTATTATGGCTGGAAACGAAATAAGATTCATGAGTGACATTAATGATGAATACTAATGGAGAACTTATTTATATTATGTTGGTTGCTGCATATATG
The DNA here is from genome assembly GCA_025413025.1 of Ficus hispida. Lineage (NCBI taxonomy): Eukaryota > Viridiplantae > Streptophyta > Magnoliopsida > Rosales > Moraceae > Ficus > Ficus hispida. The sequence continues at coordinate 7,736,064 of CM046363.1, forward strand.
TGGAACAAATATAGACTATAAAAACTTGTTCCTTTTTTTTTTTTTTTTTTTACCACTTCTATTAACATAAAATGATCAAAAAGGAAAAAAGGGAAAGAAAACATCATTTTTACACAAATGTAAAAAATAATTACTCCCATCTGACCACAACTTTTACAACAAAACCAACTTCATCAGCACGATTATTACTATTATTATTGTTATTGTAGAAAAAAATACATTATTGCAAAATCAGTTATCAAATTCAGCCTAAATTCCTTTTTTTTTTTTTCCGTATTGCTTGATGTCGTTATAAATATTGCTATAAGTGGTATCTCTACTTAAAGCACTTGTAGTAATTGGTTGTAGTTGTAGACTAATTGTAGTCATAGAAATGGCAAATTATTTGCCCCTTTTTGTTTTTTTTTTGCTAAACTGAGATTTCATTAAACAAGAACAAAGGCTACAAACAGCCAAGGAAACAACAACCTACACACACCAACAAACAAACCAGACCAGACGGAAAGCAAATAAGACACAAGCACACAACAAATACCAGACATAAAAGGCGACAGCGAACAATAAGAAAGAAAAACAACTGACAAACAACAAGGAACCACACGGCCTAACTAAACCACTCTACAACATGGTTAAACATCTCCTTAAGACAGGCACCAAGATCTAAGATACCAAGAACTCCCGAGTATCTAAACCATTTTGCAACTTTGTGCACTACAAAATTGATTGACCTAGGAATCCATAGAAAACTGAAAATGAGCGGGGGTTTAGTAAGCTGAAGAACATCTTGCTTGATGTTCTGCCTAACTATTTGCCACTTAGTCTATGTGGCTCCCACTCCACTATCATCACTACCACTACTTTCAAGTTTCAAGTTTCCTAGCTACGTAAGGCTACCCAACACATCAAATGTTTCCGAATACTCCTTTTCGAATTAAACTAGTTGGAACATGAAACGATCGATGTATTCCAACAAAGGGATTAATGTGATCTCACTACTGCTTCAAGTTCAACATTTGAAATTAATTAATCACAAAACAAAGAAAAAAAGTAAAGCATAAAAATGTTAAAAACTTCCATAAAGAAAATTGAAAATATCTAACACATTACCTTGCTATATCATTCTAGAAAGACACAGCACTAGCTTCTCAAAGTCGCAATTGTTCCTAGTAGGACTACGTAGTACTTGAGATTTATCTCCCCAAAATCCCAAACCGAAAAGAATGCACAAGAAAACTGGAAATTTACTTTTCAGTATTCATAATTATCCAACAAGAGTAACACAAACTTCGGGAAAAAAAAAAAGTAAGTAAATAATACAATGCTAATAAGTTCTAACTAAGTTAAGAGACAAGTGAAATTGATAATACTCCTAGTTTAATAATCACCAAAAAAAAAAAATGTAAAGCAACAAACCTGTTTCGTAGTTCTTCTGACAGGGACTCTAGAGCATATATGAGGCATGTACTGGTCTTTGTTTTGTAAGGGACGGTTTTATGTTTTCTCATAAAAAGAAAAGAAAAGAAGTTACAAAACCGTGAAACGCGCACTTAAATTGGTAAAATGTGGGTAAATTGAGCGCCAAATTTTATGTTCTTTTTGGGAGGGAAAGTGTTTTTTTCATTTTGGTTTTATATTTACTCTGTCTTTTCCCCTATGGAGAAATACTCTGTTTTTCATTTTAATTCAAATAGTGTCTAATACAATGTTTTTAAAAAAGAAAATTAAAATTTTATAGAATAATTAATTAAATTGATTTGATAACCCTAATGAACTTGGATTAATGTAGTTATATATTTTTGTTTTCTCTGTTGATTTTCTTTTTAATCAACATATGAAAAAAAGAAAAGGTAAATAGTACAAAACTTTGACATGATTTGATGAATATCTTTTACCTTATACAACTAAAATGTTAGTCATTTGATAATTTAGTCATGTAAAAAAAACTTTTACTTTTAATTAAATATTTTTGTGACTAAAGCTTAGTCGCAACAAAGTAAATTTAGCGAGAAAAAGAGTTTGGTTGTTAAATTTGTAATTTTTTATAATTTTTTGTAGCTAATATTTTAGTCACGAAAGGTTGTTACTCTTTAGCGACTAAGTTTTGGTCGTGAAATAGTACTTTCAATGACGAAATTATTTTAGTCGTAAAAGTTTGGTCTTCCCTCCATTATTAATATTTGATGCCATAATGTTTTGTGACTAAATATGCCTTTAGTCACTGAATCTATCTTTTTAACGACTAACAGGTTAGTCATCAATAGACTTGGTGTCGAAAACATTATATTTCTCGATCAAATATTTTTGTGACTAACTTTTAGTCGTAAAATGATAGATTTAGCGACTATAAGTATTTAGTCGCTAAAAGTTTAGTCACTGGCGACTAAGTTTTGGTTGTGAAATAATACTTTCAATGACGAAATTATTTTAGTCGTAAAAGTTTGGTCTTCCCTCCATTATTAATATTTGACGCTTAATGTTTTGTGACTAAATATGCCTTTAGTCACTGAATCTATCTTTTTAACGACTAACGGGTTAGTCGTCAATAGACTTGGTGTCAGAAACATTATATTTCTCGACCAAATATTTTTGTGACTAACTTTTAGTCATAAAATGATAGATTTAGGGACTATAAGTATTTGGTCGCTAAAAGTTTAGTCACTAAAACTACAATTTCTTGTAGAACTTTTCAAGCACTCATTGCTCTGGAGCTTGTAATCCTCAACCATTTTATCGGCCATCTTTTTTCATATTTTGTTTGTGACATAATGGAGTATCAAATGAGATGACATCTCCAAACGTTTCGTAAGCTGCCCTTGATCTAGCATCTGCCCAAAACACTTTTTTTTTTTTTAATACGATTTTCATCATCGAACATGTACTCCATTTTGTTTTAAAAAAAAAAAAAAAGTTTGATTTCTTATTTTTCATCCGAACAAAATTAACCATGAATATCTTGATCAGCATCTCCAATTCCAAGTCTTAATTGCCTTGCTTTTGCAGTATAATTCCTACATTCCTTCTCACCAAAAGTCAAATTCTCACAACCCCCGGCTTCAACAACGAAGGAATTAAATGTTTTAATCAGTATAATTCCGCTTGACAAAGATTTTGCTTTTACTTCTAGTCAGTAAAAGAAGATAAGCAAAAGCTATGACTTCCCAGTAAGTATTTAGAATCAAGGAGCTTTTGATGTCAAAATGATCTTCAAAGTATTCTAATAAGTATTAAAAATATTAATGAAGTATATAATGTCTAATTTAAATTTTGTTAAAACTTTTAAAGTTTATTCAGAAGAGTTTTTACCAGAAGTCATATTTTTTAGCTTTGACAGGAAGCACTTCTGGAGATTGGAATGCTTTTCTGACAGAGCATTCAAATATTTCCAGAAGCTGATTTTGGACCTAAAAACCCAAAAACAGCTCTATATGAAGCTCTGTCAAACATACCCTCAATACATGATTGTGCTCAAGATTGACACTTTTTATAGTGTAGCTATCATCAGTGCCAACAACTAAGTTGATCTTTGCACTGCAATTCGTCTTAATTGATGTGTCTAGTCCACAGACTTCATTGTTCCAGCTTTAATTAGCACATGAAAATGTCACATACTTTAATTTCTTATTTGCAACCAACTTTCTATTTTTTCTGATATCACCAAAGCCTTTGTCTTTCCCATGTTTCTTGTAATAATTGTAAGCTTCACAATCAGAATCAAAAGCCATACCAGTTTTAGGTTCTTCTACTTCTTTATCGTCATTTGGCATGTCTTCAAAATCTTGCATACCCACTTCATCATCGGCATCTTCTTCTTCAAAAGTTCTATGATCAGCATCTTGTACTCCCATATTTGTTCCCATACCATAATCTAAAAATTATTAAAAATTCTACTAAATCAATAGAAGTAATTTTTTGCCCCCTTAAACCAGAGTACAAAGAGAAGAAATAATAATGAAAACAAAATAAAAGATTTACGAACATGAAAATTACAATGAAAAAAAAAAATTGCTACTTTCGTGATTTTCGTGAAACTTTAATTTCGTGAAGCTAATCATTTCTCTTAAGGTAAAGCTATCTTTATTTTACTAATAAACTTTAGTTCCTCAATGAAACATACAAGCCCACTTCACAATTAACTTTAAATTCCACAAATACACACAGAATATAACGACCGAAGCGTAAATAACACAAATTCGTTGATACGGATAGGTTGAGAGAGTTCTCAAAAGGATTAAAATAATCCCTCTGGTTATCTTACGTTAGAACCGTATCACATACTCGAAAATAAATATTGTAACTTAATAATGCAAATATTAGATGCTTGTAACTGGGTAATCGTAAGGCCGCTGTCCATTATAGTTACCCGGGGGATTATAGTTGCAAATGATGAAAGTACCCCCAGAGGCACAACGCACCTTAGCACAGCCCAAGCGCGTGGACTTACGCCATACCACCTGAGTGTAGTGCAAGCAACCCCAAGGGTCACCAATACATTTGTTGGAGTTGTAGTCATAGAGCGACTTCTCCGCCACCCACATTCCGACGGCACTGGCGGCCGAGAGGTCGCCGCTGCCCCATGCTATATTCTCCCCGTAAGGCCCGCCCGAGTGAATGAGTTTGCAGTCGCCTTTGCGCCGGTTGGCATAGTCTCGCGCGTAAGCTGCCACGGACTCGTCCCATGTCATAGCGCCGACACCCACCTGGGCACGGGCCCGATTGTGGGGGGCCAGGAAGTCTTGAGGGGAGTTTGGGCACGGCACGACTCGAGCACGGCTAAACCGAGGATGCAAATTATGAGTAGTAGTGAAATTTTAGTCAACCCCATGTTTGTGTTCCCTTTGTATAGATCAAATTTTGCAAAGTGAGCAATGACTAAGAGGGGAATTTATAGTGACATGGTTTGTCCAATTAATTTATTATTATTATTTTTTAAAACTAAAGATACTTTGTCTGGATAGGCATCACATTGTATAACCTACTTTTCCTTAGCCGCCATTGCAGTGGAACTTAAACTAGCGGCACTTTATCGGCGGCTATACTGCCCTTATTATTTTTGTTTTCTTTTTTAGGCGGCTCTACTTTTTATTAAATATAAGTTATCTACTTTTTATTGGATTAAATATTTATATATATAATAGATATATTTAAAAGGGAAATTGTATGTGATACACATATTTTATAGAACGCTGCAAATGACTTTATAACATAAAAACATAATATTGAACTGAGAGTCTGAGATCGGTTCCTCCAATACAAGCTGATAACATTCAAAAGAAAAACGTATGCTTGAGAGTAGATTAAAGGAAAGTATCTTAGTACAACGAATGGAAATATATAAGGCTTTCTTTATTATTATTTTTACTTTTTTTCTTTTTGACAAAATCTCTACAATTGATGAAAATTTATGACTGATTGAGAGCTGAAACTTTACAGCGTAAAGGCCACCACTAACTTTACATAAAGTAAAATCTAACGAAACCAAATAAGAAACATAGAAAAAAAATTGAACGTATATTTTATTGGGACAAAACTGTGGTAAAGCCCCTTTTTATATATCCTATCAATAGAACTCATTTTTAAATCATTCAGATATAATTGAACGGCTGAGATTTACTTGTATATGGTAATTATTATATATCTTACCTTATAGTATTATTTGACTAAGAAATTAAAAAAAAAAAAGAAGAAAATTTAATAATTTCCATCACCAGAGTCGGGACGGGGGGCCTCGGCACTGGGGGGGGGGGACGGGCTCTAGCGTGGGGGGAAGGAGGGTTTGGTCAGCATTAGGGTAGGTGGAAGGGGGGGCTCGAGCATTGTGGTGGGGGGGGGGGGTTTGGTCGGCGTTGAGGGTTGGGGGGGGGGTTTGGTCGGCGTTGAGAGTTGACGGGGGGGGGGAGGCTCAAGCATTGGGGGGGAGGGCAGGTCTGGTCGGCGTCGGGGGTGGGTGGCTCAAGCACCCGGGGGAGGGGGGGGGTTCGGTCACATAGGAGATAGGGGGGACAAGGGGTCTGGTCAGCATCAGGAATGGAGGGGGGGGGGGGGATGCCTGGGCTCATTGGCATCAGGGGGGTCCGTCGCCGGCATTGGGGAAAGGCAGGTGTGGCTTTTTTAAAATTTTTTTTATTAATCTATACTAATATAAAGTAAGTGTATGATAATTATGATATATAAACAATATTTAACCGTTCGATTATATTTTGATAGTTAAAATGTACTCTATCAATGAGTATATAAAAGTCTTTTTACGGAGCTGCTATCTGCTATGATTTTGATCCATTGATAGAAAATATAAATTTGATAGAAAATAAAATCTTCATGTTGAACTATCTAGCAAAAAGTAGAACAAAAGTAAGTTCTACGAAAGAGAGCGACTGTGGTAGCGTGCAGCTGAGGTACACCACCCATAGTGCTCCACATCCAACGTTTGCAATATATATGGCTAGCAAGTAAACTGAAAATTAGTAATTGGTTTGCACCGAAATATAGATTTGGTACATATATCTTTTCATTTATATCTAATTATATATATATATATTAATAATATTATGACATATACTTAATTAAATAATATGACAATTTAATTGAAATGAAATTTTTAACTGATATATCATGATTTTATTAGAGGAATATTAAAGAGATAAATAAAAAAAATACAACCAAATTCCTTCTCAACTCTTTCAATAATCACCACAAAATTCTCAGTGTGTTGATCTTGGGTCCTCGACCAATATTTTTTAGTCTCTTCTCAAACATTTTCTTTTTATCTTTCTCTGAAAAACTTTACAAAAACAACAAATTTGCTCCTTTTTTTTTTCTTTGTTCTCTCACTTTTCATCTATTTGGTTTTCTTTTACAGTTCGATTTTGGGATATTTACGCCTTTTATTTGAAACTTCAAATTTATGTGGAAATCATAATTTTTTAAAAAAAAAAAAAAATCCAAATCTTACAGAAAACTTGAGAGTTTTTGAAATCTCAAAGTTGGGCATCTCAAAACTTCTTAAATTCTTGTATGAAATGATGTAAATATATTTATTTTTATTTCGTTTTCCACCCTTATTAAGACTTCAAATATAGGATTGGAGTCCCGGTACGATTGTGCTTTTTAAATGTGGTATTGAAGATAAGGTTAAGTTCCATCACGGGACCCTCAATAGTTTAATTACAAAGTTGTAGTCTTATTACAATCATGCGTTTTGAAGTAAAATTGAAGATAAGGTCAGTTTACTTTTAAATTCCGGATAAGGACTTGGTCTATTAGCTCAGATAATGTTATTATCTGTGTATATTATTCTATTATGTTATAATTAATTCAAACATTGCAAACGGTTATCTTTTAAGAGGCTGTGAATAAACGTGTGAGCATACTGAAAAAAAAGTTGACTTTTCCAGGATGAAATAGTATTGCTCTCTATCATAATAATTAGTCATTAGTTTACTGAATAACTAAGGGTTTATTTAATCTTTGAGTTAAGTTTAGATGAGATGAAAGTTTTAAGTTTAAGTTAGTTGACTTTTTAATATTAGTTATAAATTTTGTTGACTTTTCAGAAAAAGACAAAAATTAAGATGAAAAAATACTGTTTAGATGAAGTTAAACCTGGATACCAAATACATGCTAAATACAATATATGCCAATTACTACCCTCTATGTTATTGCTTTTACATGGAAAAAATACTCCCCTAGCACCAAAAACGACATAGCCGCTCAATTAGGTGGAACCTTTATAAATATATGTATTCTCTACTTTTCTGCACTTTATGCTTATTATTTATATTTTTTGCTTGCATGATTGTTAGACAGAGTTTTCAACTCCATTGGTCTTGTTAGGCTGATTTTCACCGTCAAAGAATTGGCACTAGAAAGATGCGCCTACCCGTGATTGAGGTTCGCCACCGTTAAGAACAACTATTCTAGAAGGGTAGGCAGGGGACCTGGTAGACTTGATGCAGAATATGACATGATAGAATTAAAGGAACAACTGCAACACCTAAACGAACAAAATAATAATCCCCCCTCCTAAGCAGCACTTAACCAAATTGGCCAACAACCTCGGAAGCCCGAAAAATCGAGGTAATCAAATTAAGAATAATACTGGTAACAGTGCAGGAAATCCGACTCAAACCATTGTCGAGGGAAACACCAAATCCTATGATGCTTGATATGGCACCACAACGTGAATAAAGTGAACATTTTATCGATAATTGGCAAAGATGGGCACATAGGAAAGTTGAAAGGGAGGGAAGGAATTGAGTAAACCAAACAGCAAAATGATGAAGCCACTACTGCCTCACCCACCAACTCCGCCAGGGAAAAAAAAAAAAAAATATATATATATATATATATATATATATATATATAGAATCAAGGTTTTCTCCAAAAGGCGACCAGAATGCTTAGAATGGAAAAGACCTTGGGGCGACATTCAAGCTGTGCGAAGCCAAATCACAAGCTGAAATGAGACACCAAGTCCTATCTTCTCCCCACAGGCACAACTTCTCTTGGAACGTTTAGGGAACCTATTCTTAACGTAGAGTCGGAAGAAAAAGACAAAGCCAGTCATTAGGTAGGCGAAGCATGAATTTTTTCTATCCAATGTAGAGAGGCAATTCGGTTTGATGTTTATGCCTGCAGGACGTGCGCTCGTACACAAGTCCTTTGGAGATATGAACCCCCTCTGCCACGCAAGAGAAAGCCTTCTTACTTATCAACTTACCACATAACAAATGGGCAATTCTAAACCCAATATGGCTTTCATCACTTTCCTACGTGGGACCATGGTTTTTCCGTTGCTATTTTTCCAACATTTCCAACTTCATAGGTACACTTTGAGATTAATTTCTTACTCACTAGTTCATCGATGATATTATTACCTAAAGGATAGGACCTGCGCGCAATGATCCGTCCGGAACGGGGCCATGATGGGAATCCGGAAAGCATTTATGGCACCACCTCCGCCCAATATATATATATGTGTGTGTGACTTATAAATATAAAATATTATAAAATATTTTACATTTATTTGAATAATTGACTTAAATGTTCCCTAAACTCTCTATGAGGTGACAGTTTGGTCTCTGTTTTATTATTATTATTATTATTATTTTGCGGGAAGACCTTGAACTCTTAAAACATTGGCAATTACAGTTAGGACTGACAATTTCAGACATGACACGAGAATGACATGAAATAAATGAGTTTGGACCGCACGTTTAATAATTGGGTTAAAATCGTGTCGATACATTTAACACGAAAATAATCAAGCAAGAAACGGGCTAATACAGTTAACCCATTTAACCCGTTTATTTAAATGGGTTGTAAACCAGCCAACCTAATCCGTTTAGAGCCCATATATATAAAGATGCTAAATATATATTTTTTAAAACCCTAATATAATAGCATATTAAAGCATAACCCTAATTCTTTTCTTCTCATTGTTTTTTAATCTTTAGATAGTTTTCAAATATGTTTTAATTATATTCTCATAAATTTCTTGAATAGGTTGAAATACTTGGGAACTTTTGAAGATTTGTGGAGTTAGACTTAAAATGCTATCATTCTCAAGCAAGAAAGCATATCATTTTGCTTTAATTTTTTTTTGTCTTTTGATGTTTCTCTTAGTATTTTGGATCTTGATTATGTGACAATTTAGGACTTGTTTGGGTGGTGATTTGCATATGGACATCAACTACAACTTGGACTTATGTTTTATTCTAAGATATGTTTGTCTTAATCGATCATTATAGATATTTGATAATTCTAGTTGTTAGTTTTATCTTTTATATGAGAGTAATTGGCCTAAACAATCCCAGAACTCTTTAAGATGTAACACTTTGGTCCTTTTTTTTCCCATGCTAACCCTAAACTCTCTAACGGTTTAGTTCTTTCCATATGGTTCCATTAAAAAACTCACAGAATGGTCATTTCAGAAGTACATTTTGTGCTTTTTAAAGGAAAATGCCTCTAAAAAGACAAAAATACTCTTATTCATATCATTTAAAAAAAATTTTCAAAAAGAGATGTTCTCTCTCTCACTCCTCCCGTCCCTTCACGCCCTCTCTCCCATATGTCCGGTGCTGGTGCCGGTGTCGAACACTGGCCGTCTCTCACTCCTCCACCCCCAGATCAAACACCGAAGACAGAGAGCCTGTTTCTCTCTCTCTCGCCCTTCCCTCCCCTCCCTGCCCTCCTTCCCCCCAAAATAGATTTGACACCAGACCCCCCTTCCCCTCATATCCAATGCCGGTTGCCGGAGACTACCCTCATCTTCTCCGTCGTCCCTGCCTTTACCGACGAACGCGAACTGCCCCTCCCCCCACACAATCCAGGTCCAGTTGAGAAGTCAAACCCAAGCCCCCTCCTCCCCCATCGAACTCAAACCTAACCGCCACCCTCCCCAACCAATCTCAAACCCACCCCACCAAACTTAAACCTCACTGTCGCTCATTTTGATCTAAGTTTCAGCACACACACCCCCCTCCCCCCCCCCCCCCAAGGTTCCGATATGGGTTTTTGCCTCCCCCCCCCCCCCCCCAAGGAGTTCCGATCTGGGTTGGCTCTCCCTGACTCCAAACTCATGCCCCCTTTCTTGTCTGTCGCCAATTGCCCCCCCACTCCCGCTGGTGTTGATCTAAGTTTGATAAATGAATAGAGAGAGAGGAGTCTTGATCTGGGTTGGCTCCCCCCGATGCCACTACTGCCGAACTTACACCCCCTTTTTCTCGTCGCTGATCACCCTTCGCCCTCGCCAGTGTCGATCTAAGAGAAAGAGAGAGAGAATTTTAATTTTTTTATGATTTTTATAGCAATTATTATTAAATTACTTAAATTCCCTCTCAAATTTGATTATATGCAATGCACATGACTCATTCTATTAGAAATTTAACCGAATTAGATGGAAAGGTCCAAATTGTCACCTTTTAGAGAGTTTAGGGTCAGCACGTTGAAAAAAAAAAAGGATAAGGACAGGGACCGAAATGTCACCTATAAAGATTCCACGAACCATTTAGGGCAATTATTCTTTATATGAATATGATGAGCTTCTTGTGCTAGTGAATTCAGAATTTTAAGTAATTTTTTATCCAAAATTTTCGTATTTAATTAGTCAGAAACTAATTTAGTGTTAAATAGGCCATAAACAGGTTTTTCATATTAAATGAATCATAAACTGGTTTGTTTTCGTGCCAACATGTCGTAACCCGTTTAATAATTATGTTCGCATTTCATGATGTATTATCCATTTATTAATCGTGTTGTGTCTGTGTTTAGGTTCCTGGCCTGTTTATTAATTGTATCGTATTCATGTTCGTGTTCATGCATAACGTGTCATGCCATAATCGGGTTGGCCCAAACCCGGCCCACATAAACGAATTGCCTACCCTTTGTATAATCCTTTCTATCCAATTCCGTGAAGTTTTTAATGAAATGAGTCATGTGCAATGTATATGATCTGACTTAGGAGGGTATTTTAGTAATCTAATAATAAATTTAATTTAACAAAAAATAAACAAAAAAATAAAAAATAAAAATCCTTGAAATCATCGAGAAGCCTCCCTAGCTTTTTCGCCTCCTCCGAAACCCTCACCGAGAAGCCTCCACTATCAAGTCGGTGGCCATTGGATCTCGTCCACGACCCTCACAAGGACCGCGACGACATTCTTGTTGAATAAAGTGGGTGGTGAAAAATTATTTGGGTGTAAGAAATGAAATAGAATGGGAAAAAATCCAAAGGTTTGAGGCATAAGAATTACTTTCCTTAAGGTATTATTTGCCTCAATTACAAACAGTTTGTTATTGGATGTTTTGGCAAATTACCTTTAAGATACAACAAACCCACGAATTTAATAAGTAGTAATCTTATTAAATTCCAAAATAAGATATGAAATTAATATCAGAAACTGGAGTTTTATAGCCTTTGATATGTCTGTTCATGAAGAGTTGCAATAAATACAATAGTCATGCCTTTTAAATTAAAATATGTATTTTCAGTCAAAAAACGTATCTGATTTAACAGAAATACTTGTTGGTCATCAGAATTAATTATGACCGTTAGATTGTAATAATTAAATTAACGATTTAAATTAAATCTGAAATCATTTAAATCCAACCATTAGATCGTGCCCGATCAAATCAACGGTTGTTGCACCAGAATCATTACTAAATTTATTTTCAATAAATTCAACATCTCGTGATTCTACAATTATATTAGAATCTAAATTCAATAACCTATATACTTTGGAATTTTCTACATATCCCACGAAAACACTTTTAATCCCTTTTGGTCCTAATTTTAAAGATTTAAGATCATGCAATCTATAGAACGCCAAACAGCCACAGACCCTTAAATACATCAAATTAGACTTTCTTCCTTTCCACACTTCATATGGTGATACGTGTGTTTTCATAGAAGAAATTCTAGTATGAACATGACATGCAATAAGTAAGGCTCCCCCCCCCACCCCCTAACAGATTGTTTGTCAATCTAGCATTTAGAAGTATGGAATTAATCATATATGTGAAGGTCCTACTTTTCATTTCGGCCAAACTATTTTGTCGAGGAGTAAAAGGAGCGGGTTTTTAGTGAATAATTATTATGCTCTTCACAGAAGACATCACAATCATTTGAAAAATATTCACCACTTCTATCACTTCGAACCATTTTAATTTTCTTTTACTTTTGGTTCTCAATTTCAGCCTTGAAAGTTTGAACTTATCAAAGGCTTTATCTTTTGTTCTCAATAGATATACATATGTAAATCTAGAACAATCATCTATAAAAGTGATAAAGTATATTTTCCCTTCTCGACTTAAAATACCATTGTATTCACAAATATTAGAATGTATCAAATCTAATATTTGTGTATTTATCTTTGCCTTAGGAAAAGGTTTCTAGTCATTTTTGCATAATAGACCAGCAGATACAAGATTCTTTCTAATTTTTGGAACATAAAATATATTGTTTAAAATTAGTTTCTTTTCAGAAGTAAATTGAAGATCAATGCTTCCTTTTCCAACAACTTTGGCAGCATTGTGATTTCCTATAAGAACCGATTAATCATCCTTAACTTCTGCATATGAAGAAAACAACGTCTTATTATTGTAGACATGTATGGTAGCACCGGAGTCTAGTCGCCAATTAGAGGATCTAGTCGCATCCGCTATGTTCAATTCCATTATCATGCCTATTTGCATTTCAGAAACCATAGCACATATTTCTTCAGACTGATTCTCGACCACATTGGCTTTGTTGGAATTGTTTTCTTCCTTCTTCTTCTTGAATCTGCAGTCACTTTGACGATCGCCTTTCTTTCCACAGAAAAAACATTTTCTAGAAAATTTTGTCAAGCCATCTTTCGACTTCTTTTTAAACTTCGAATCATTGTTGACTTTAAAGTTCTTTTGGAATTTACTTGCTTCAATGACATTAACTTTGGAAGAATCATGAGAATTATTATTTGGATCACGTACGAGATCTAGTCTCCTTTTCAAATCTCAAATGTTTTTACAATTCTTCCAAAGTTATGTCATCCCTCATATGAAGGAGTTTCTTTCTGTAACTATTCCAAATTTGGGATAATTTAGCAATAATAGCCCCCACTAGGAATGACTCAGAAATCTCAAATTTCAATTCCTTAAGTTTCATGACTAGAACTTGCAACTTATGGATTTGATCCAAAACAGACTTGGTATCAACCATAGTAAATTCGATATACTTTAGTATGAGAAATTTATATATACCTTCCTTCTCTGTTTTATACTTGTATTCCCCTTCGGACTCTCCATTGAATTGTAGACACCGCATAGCTTGTCCGACAGAGTATTCAGAATATCACCTCGACACATCACTTCGTCTTCATGCCTCTTCTTCCTTTTGGCCTTCAATGCTTCAGAACCATCATCTTTCAGTTTAGGAAATGGAGTAAGATTTGGGCTAGGACATATGCAATTTTCATAACAGTGAAAAGGAAAAATATTTTTCCCTTCCAATAAGTAAAATTCATCCCATCAAAGCCATCAAGTTTGACATCAGGAGTCAAAAACGAAATCATCTTTCCATCCTCCACATAATAAAACCTTAAGATTGTTGAATACAGTGGGTGGTGGAAAACTGTTTGGGTGTAAAGAAATGAAATAGAATGGGAGAAAATCAAAAGGTTTGAGGCGTAAGAATTACTTTCTTAATGTTTTATTCACTACGGACAGTTTGTCATCGGGTGTTTTGACAAATTACCTCCAAAATATAACAAACCCACGAATTTAATAAGTAGAAATCTTATTAAATTATAGAACAAGATATGAAACTGATATCAGAAACTGGAGTTTCATAACATTTGATATGTTTGTTCATGAAGAGTTACAACAGCTACAACAATCATGTCTTTTAAATTAATAGGTGCATTTTCAGTCAAAAAATGTATATATTTCAATAGACATACATGTTGGTCATCAGAATTAATTATGACCGTTAGATTGTAATAATTAAATTAACAGTATAAATTAAATCTGAAATCATTTAAATCCGACTGTTAGATCGTGCCGATCAAATCAATGGTCCAGCTTTAATTTAGAAAAGCACCACATTGAAAAAGAGAGTGCTCCTTGATCCTTACAATGATGTGAAGTGCAAAGTTCAAAGTGCACTCTAATAAGCTCCCTAAACAACCAATCACCCTCGCGCCTGCACACGTGTGGTGGTGTATACTAGTAGCATATTCCTCATTATATACTAGTAATCCTTACACTTCACTTATTTCAATTTATACCACTATGCTTACTTGTTCTTTTCCATTGTGGTACTTTATTGTTTCCACTACCCAATGGTAATAGAAGAGATATTACAATCTCTCTAACAATTATTGCCCTGGCGGAGCCGCACGACGGAGAAAAGGCCTTTCCAGAGCTTCTTCATAAGGTCATCAAAGACATGGGTAAGGAAGCCATGGTTTTAGCAGGAGAAAGGGGGCTTTGTCTCAGCCAGCCTTGTTGCAGGTGGCCAGCTGCTTTATCATAAACAAACCCACTTCCCATCTCTCGTCTTTCATGGAAACCCAAATCTTGAAATCGTGTTTTGGTAAAGAGAATAAGAGAATTTCTGATTCCTAATAAGGACAAAAAGGGGGTGTTTTGGGACGACTCCCTCTCTCCCCCTTCCCCCTCCGATGATCTATATTTTTTGTGCGTACACGATTTGGTCTCCCAAATGATGAAAGTGCTTGCTTGTGGAAGGGTGTTCATTGTGAAGAGGGTAAAGTTCAAATGCTGTAAGTCTTTTTTTTTTTCTTCTCATTCTTCTTCTTTACGAGTTTGTTCAAATTTTTTTTTAATAGTGGGCTATGGTTTTTTAGGACTACAAAGATCTGCAGCATATCTACAAATGCCGGGGAACTAGTGGCGGATAAGAGTCCAGTTGCTGAGGTGAGCGTGGGGAGGATTTTGTTTTTGTTTCTGTTTTTTGTGCTTATTTGAATTTGATTTGAGTTTTGCTTATCTGGATTTTTGTTTGGCTGCTGGGAAAATAATTTTCTGGGTTTGGGTGTTTTGTGGTTTGAGGGGGGAAAAAAAGTGAGGGAGAAAAGAACTAGAAAATTGGAGGATGTTTTGGTCCGTTTATTATAAAATTATGACTTGAGCAAGATTTTGTTAGAAATTAACGGAATTGAACGGAAACTATAATAGCCAATATTTTAAGAGTTCAGGGTCTTCTCGATCATAAAAAAAAAAATCAAACGGTCACCTTGTAAAGAGTTAGGAACCATATATAGGCCAATTGGTAGATTTTCTACTCAAAGAGGCTATTTTTGTACCCGAACATACTTTTGTTATATGTATTATTATAAGGTTCAGTTTTCAAATTTTGTAAATGTTTTGACGAGACCTTCAATGACACTATGTTTAAGATTTTGTTTGTATATGTTTAGAATTTAATATATTTATAAAATCTTTGATTTTGAATTAAATTTATGATGTATTTCTATTTTATTATTTGTTTTTTAGTTGTTATATTTCAAATGCATAGGTGTGGTAAATGGGGAATAGGACGGGTATAAAAAAGTCCATCTAATGAGAAATCCCTGTTCTCGGCCCCACTTCTATTTGGAAGGGGATAAGGATGGTTTTGGCGTTGAGGATAAGGATGGAAAAGCATTCCCTGATCCTGCCTCGCTCATTTATCTCCCCTACTTTAAGCATATTGAGATACCATTTTGAACTCCTCTTTGAGGAGAACATATATATATCTTGATTCATCATAATATATGTTGCAAGTCCCACTCAAAATTATGCCTAAAAAATATACCCAACATGGGTTTTCCAAGCTATTTTTCCGAATAATTTGATGATCGGAGAATTTGCCGTTGATCACGAGATAACAAGAGTGCTTAACTTACTAAGGAAATGATAGAGAGGGGTTTCAATACAGACGGTTCAACTGCAAAATTATTCGTTAAACTGGTAGCTAATAGCGAATTAGATCCTTCTTTACAACCATTGAGACAAAAAGTTATAATGTCCAACTCTATGTCAAGTGCATCTGTCATCACGTGAAAACTATTTTATTTTGGATGGATATAATGTTTAAATTTATTGTTCCAATTTTGTTTACAGAACATTATGAAAAAAAAAAAAAAAACATGTAACTTTTGATAGTCTGAAATGGTCCACTTTGATTGGCTTCTTTAGGTATGTTTGCATGCCGTGTGATGGGTTAAAAATGGGGTGGGTCTTTTGGGAATGCACACCGTCCTATTCTATTGTTATCCCTATTTCAAGAATCAGGAAATGCAGTTAAAGAAATTTTTTTAATCATGTTCAAAATTTAAAATCATGACTCTACTAAACCATACCAACATTACGTGATGTGGTACAACGCATTATGCGGCTTAGGTATTTAAATCTTTAATAAATTTAAATCAAACAAATTCCTCAGTATATTTGTATAAATAATTTACTTTTAAGGTATATTAGTTAATGAGCACACCTTTCAAGCACATAAAAAAAATTTCACGTGACGGTGACTAGACGAAATGTGGCGATGATTGGACCATCATGTCACAGTCAAGGAACAAAGGACGAAATATTATTCACAATATATTTGTCTTTGTAAACAAAACTAGATAGGTAATATGCGAAATAGACAAATAAAATAAAATAAAATAATTTAAAAAAAAATACCACATGGCGTGGTTAGGACCCGCCATGTAGCGGTCATACGGTTGCCAGCCATGTGGAAGTCCCAAAACTAAGGATCAATCACTGTTCATCCAGTGACTCGTTCTTTTAATTTAATTAGAGTTATATTATATATATACATATATATATTATAGTAATAGATCTATGTACCACATATAATGGATAGATTTACGTTTATACGTATGTTGGTCTCCTATCTAATATGAGATATGGTATCTAGTAATGTAATTGAGTAACTAAAAAGATGAATTTATGCAGAAGAAAATATAAAATAAGGAGAATTCATATTCACTTTAATTATAATTTATTTTGTATGAATTCACATTTTAAATAACTGAAATTCATATTCATAAAAATGAAAATTCATATGCCGGATATCATTCGATACCGGATACAAAACTTTACATATATATATTATAGTAATAATTAGAAATAGACTACTAAAACCAGCTCATCATATAAAAATACATAATAATTAAAAAAAAACAAAAGCTTACAAGTTTATATATTTATTATATGGGTTTTTTTTTTTTTTTTTTTGTGATGAGATATATATCGAGACATTATCTTATAAACAAAAAAGAT
This sequence comes from Ficus hispida, assembly GCA_025413025.1. Classification (NCBI taxonomy): domain Eukaryota; kingdom Viridiplantae; phylum Streptophyta; class Magnoliopsida; order Rosales; family Moraceae; genus Ficus; species Ficus hispida. The sequence continues at coordinate 7,753,836 of CM046363.1, forward strand.
ACTAAGATTGTAACTACAATATTCATTAAAAGATCAATATATTAAAAATCATGAAAGAAATAATTTAAAATTTTATTTAAAAAAAAAAAGATGTGGTGTACTTTGTTAATTTGACCCCAAACCAAAAAAAGAAAAAGAAAAGAAGCCACACAGACCTTCATGATGTGATGTAGTTAGGGTGGTTTTTACGATTAAACATTAGGCCCCATTTGGGACATGTCTGAAGACTGTTTTTTGGATATTAAGATTTTTGGAATTGAGATGAGTAGAAGGAAGGTGATTTTGAGTAAAAACTTGTGAAAAAGAAGTAGTTTTAGAATTTTGTGTTAGTGGAAGAATAATTAAAAAAAGAAATATTATTTTGGGATGCATGTTTTGTTGATTATTATATTAAAAATTATGAAATAGTAAACTTTTAGAATAGACTTTTGGAAATCCAAAAGTTTTCAAAAGTCCCCCTAAATATCATTTGCAAACCAGACAGTGTTTCACTGAAAAAGTGTCTCCAAACGGGTCTTAATTTTGTTCACGCCTACCCGCAACAGTGTCATATTAAAAAGAAAATATTTTCTAGCCTTAGAATTTCCTTTCACCATCACACAACGATGAAGGCAGGACTTTTGATATGTGATAATAATTACCATGAACATATAGTCAATGTAAATAATTATTAAATATTATAATTGATATCCATTTGGGAGGACATTTGGAGACACTGTTTTGGAGGTTGGAGATGACTTGAGTTTTGAAAATGTGTATTTTGTGAAAATGAACAAATTGGAGTGAAAAGTAGAAAAACTGGAAATGTATTCGAAAAAAATTAGCAATATGGATCTCGTTTCATTTATCTCGAAATTTTGTGCAATTTAAAAAAATAAATCTCATTCCGACTTAAAATGATTAAGTTTTGAACTTTTAAATTTTGAGTTTTTTGAGAATGTTTAGAAAATTAAATAATAAAATTGGAGTAAAGGGAAGGGGAAAAAAAAAAATTTTGAAAAAGTGTTTTAAAAAGTGACCCCAAACAGGCCAAAAGAGAGAGAGAGAGAGAAGACAGACAATTACTAAGAGGAGAAAAGATTTTGTTAAGTGCTTTAAGGATACCAAAGATTTTGTAAAGTGCTTTAAGGATACCAATTGGAGTTTGATTTAAAAGTAGTACCTTTTTTTTTAAAAAAATTTTGTGGGGAATAAAGTTTTTAAATTTTCATAGGTATTTTAGAAATAGCTCATCAACACTACATGGTCATTATTAAAGACTTTCGTTACAATGATAGCTGGGATGCTCCGTAGAGTTTCCTAATGTTGTGAGAGATATAAAGCAAATTGGTGCTCTAGTTGGTCCTGCCAAATTTGACTGGTATAATTTTGTTGATGGTAAAATTTCTTGTCGAGTTTTCTATGATGATTATTAAGCATCTGTTCTTGCATTGTGACAAATATTATTGTTTGTTGGTTTCCACCTCCTCCCGGTTGGATCAAAGTGCACACTGATGGTACGACTCAGGGAGCTCCGGCCTTTGATACTTGTGGTGGCATTTTTCGCACCTGCAGAGGCTTTGTAAAAGGTTGTTTTTGGACACCGAGCGGTATTTCTTTTGCTTTTGAGCCTGAACTCATGGGTTTCATGACAGCTATCAAAAAAGTGTTCGAGTTCAACTGACTTAACTTGTGGATCGAGTATGATTCTATTCCTATGACTCAGTTCTTTTGTTCTAGATTAGAACAAGTGCCTTGGAAGCTTCGAAATAGATGAGTCGGAGCTCTGAACTGATAAAGATCCAATCCAAATAGAGAGCAACTCTAACTCCTATAATCATTGGAAGTTATTAGACATCAAGAAAGTAGTCAACTCTTCTCTAGCAAATTTGGTACAATACTTAACTGTTACTCATGGATTTACACCATCTAGAATTAATATGCATTCATCTTTATTTTCAGCAAATGGTTTCTTTCCTTTTGAAATCATTCTTTCCATTCTTGTATTGCTTTTAGCCGTTGGTGCTCATATAGCCCGTTAGGCTCTCCTTTATATATAAACCTGTTTTGGGTTTTGTATTAATCAAGTGTGAAATATAGCAAAGTACTCTATTTACACACATTCATCTTTCTCTTGTTATTTTTCTAAAATTTATTTTGGTATCAGAGCTACATCCTCACGCTGCTCCTATTCAAGAACCAAAACTCTCCATCCAATCCTTTTATCAGTGTGCTAGTTTAATCTCTCTCAAACTTAGCAACTCAAATTTTCTTCTTTGGAAATCTCAAATTTCACCTTTGATTTGCAGTCTTGGTATCTTTCACCATATTGAAAGCTCGCTCTGAAAAGCCATCAGAAGAAATTCTTGGTACATCCGGCAAGAAGGTGACAAATGAAGAATATTCCACACGGTGCAATAATGATGGGCTCCTTATTGTCTGGCTTCTAAGCAATATGACAGAGGAAGTCCTCAGCACGATCTACGGAGCATATACAACATGTCAAATTTAGCTCTCCCTTAGTGAAAGAAAGTGAAGCTTAATTGAAGACCAGCCTATATGCACTATTAAAAGGATCGCTTTCTCTTGATGGATACATTAGGAAGTTCAAGTGTATCTGGGACAAACTTGCAGCCATGGGCAAGCCTTTGCCAGACTTCGACAAAATTTTTTCGAAATCTCAATAGGGCTTGGAAAGAAATATAGAGATTTTAAACTTGTTGTGCTATCAAAGCCTCCATATCCAACTTTTAATCAATTTATTTTGTCTTTACAGAACTATGAACAATTTTTCTAGTGGAGGAAAAACAAGAACTTGATCATAATCAAGCGTTCCTCGGTCAAAGAGATAGAGGAAGAGGGCAATGCGGAGGAGGAAGATTTAGAGGAAGAGGAGTTTTCACTCAAAATCGACCACATAATCAGAATCAACCTCAAAACTTCCCATCTTCATCACAGCGAAAGCCCTAACTTCAACAACAATTGGAATCAGCGACAACAAGGAATATTCAACAATGAAAATCCCAAGGATGCTTGTCAAATTTGTGTAGGACTAATCATACAACCATTAAATGTTATTACATGTATGATTATGCCAATGAAGAGGAAAATGCTCAACAAGCCTTTTCGGCCATGAACATAAACAACGAAGGAGATCCAAACTTTTATGTTGATTCTGGTGCAACAACTTATATGACAAAGCAAGGAGCTAAATTACAATTTTAAAATCTTATTTTGGCATTGACTCAATATTTGTTGGAAATGGACAAGCTTTACCTATTACTCACAATGGTAAAGCTATGCTCAAAAACCTCCAAGACAACCTAAAATTAAATGATTTATTAGTTGTGCCAAAACTTAAAAAGAACTTATTATTGGTCAGCCAACTTATTGATGATAATTCTTGTATTTTTGAATTTAAATTTGATGGTTTTGTCATAAAGAATCACAATCAGCAGGTTCTGGCCAAGGGGCATAGAAAAGGAAATCTATATGCGCTAGAGGAAAGCCATTTGGAAGCATTATATGCAATTCGAAATCCTGGAGCATCTTCTGAAATTTGTCATGAGAGATTAGGACATCCAACTTAAAATTCTTCAGAGCCTTAGAGAAGAAGAAAGCTATTAATATTTTCAAATTGGTTAAATAAGGATGTTTATTATACTAGTTGTCAACTTGGAAAGCGTTGTAAACTTTCCTTTAGTAAATCAAATTCTATTTCTTCTTTTCCTCTTAAATAAATTCATAGTAATTTATAGGGCCTGCCCCAATATCGTCATCTCAAAAATTCCAATATAATGTGTCTTTGTTGATGATTTTACACGTTAAACTTGGTTATTTCCTTTAAAACATAAATATGATTTCTTCACTTGCTTTCTTAAATTTCTAGCATTTGTAGAAAAACATTTTGATAGGAAAATCAAGGTATTTCAAAGAGATGTAGGAGGTGAGTTTACTTCTACTATCTTCTCTGAACATTTGGCACAACGTGGAATTGCTCAACAACTTTCTTGCCCTTACACACTATGGTCTTGCCGAAAGGAGGCACCGACATATTGTAGAGACAAGACTTACTTTGCTCTTCCATGCCAATTTGCCTATGAAATTCTGGGTAAATGCTTTTTAATTGCTACTTTTCTTATTAATCCCTCTCATCTATTGGTAAGGAAACTCCATTTTTTATATTGTTTGGTAAGAATCTAATTATTCTGGCCTACGTATTTTTGGTTGTCAATGTCTTCCTTATTTAAAAAGTCAAGGCTTGAAGAAAGTTTCTGACAAAACTATACCTTGTGTTTTTCTTGGCTACAGTACCCTTGCACAAAGGCTGTAATGTCTTGATCCACACATTCACATAGTTTATTTTTCGAGCATGTTGTTTTTACTGAAAGTATTTTTCTATTTATTATTAAAGAACACCTTCATCTGAGTCTCTGCAAATCTTTCCATTACTTCCTTTTTGATAAGAGGATTGCTACTCCTACACCAGTGTTCAAGACTCACAGGTCAAGATGATAAAGCTCAAATGATGTGGTTAACAGTACTTCAAATTTGTCATCCACATTCCTTTGAACCTAGAGTACAAAATTACCAAACAACTTCTTGTCCTGACTCTCCTCTACCACTACCTCCTACCTTACCAAATAATGATGAAACCATTCCACAAATTTCTCCATCCCTTCTAATGAATTATTTATCAAGTTGTTTTCAATCCTTATCCCTTCCCTCATTCTCGATGACCAATTCGTGATTAGATCCTCTATCTTGCCTCAAAGATTATATTTGTCCACCACTCACTCATCAACCAACCAAACATGGCTCTCTTATTTTCTCAAACTGAACCTCGCACTGTGAAAAATATTCTTAAGTTCACAAATTGGACTACAGCCATGAAGGAGGAATTAGATGCTCTTCATCAAAACAAACATGGCACGCTCGTCCACGACCTGCTGGAGCAAATATCATGGTGTAAATTAGGTTTATAAAACAAAATATCATGCCAATGGTAGCATGGAAAGATTCAAAGCTCGCCTTGTTGCAAAGGGATACACACAGATTCCTGGCTTGGACATTGGTGAAACTTTTA
>CM046363.1:7759000-7880740 GCA_025413025.1 Ficus hispida
AATAATAGCCCCCACTAGGAATGACTCAGAAATCTCAAATTTCAATTCCTTAAGTTTCATGACTAGAACTTGCAACTTATGGATTTGATCCAAAACAGACTTGGTATCAACCATAGTAAATTCGATATATTTAGTATGGAGAAATTTATATATACCTTCCTCTCTGTTTTATACTTGTATTCCCCTTCGGACTCTCCATTGAATTGTAGACACCGGCATAGCTTGTCCGACAGAGTATTCAGAATATCACCTCGACACATCACTTCGTCTTCATGCCTCTTCTTCCTTTGGCCTTCAATGCTTCAGAACCATCATCTTTCAGTTTAGGAAATGGAGTAAGATTTGGGCTAGGACATATGCAATTTTCATAACAGTGAAAAGGAAAAATATTTTTCCCTTCCAATAAGTAAAATTCATCCCATCAAAGCCATCAAGTTTGACATTAGGAGTCAAAAACGAAATCATCTTTCCATCCTCCACATAATAAAACCTTAAGATTGTTGAATACAGTGGGTGGTGGAAAACTGTTTGGGTGTAAAGAAATGAAATAGAATGGGAGAAAATCAAAAGGTTTGAGGCGTAAGAATTACTTTCCTTAATGTTTTATTCACTACGGACAGTTTGTCATCGGGTGTTTTGACAAATTACCTCCAAATATAACAAACCCACGAATTTAATAAGTAGAAATCTTATTAAATTATAGAACAAGATATGAAACTGATATCAGAAACTGGAGTTTCATAACATTTGATATGTTTGTTCATGAAGAGTTACAACAGATACAACAATCATGTCTTTTAAATTAAAAGGTGCATTTTCAGTCAAAAAATGTATATATTTCAATAGACATACATGTTGGTCATCAGAATTAATTATGACCGTTAGATTGTAATAATTAAATTAACAGTATAAATTAAATCTGAAATCATTTAAATCTGACTGTTAGATCGTGCCGATCAAATCAATGGTCCAGCTTTAATTTAGAAAAGCACCACATTGAAAAAGAGAGTGCTCCTTGATTCCTTGCAATGATGTGAAGTGCAAAGTTCAAAGTGCACTCTAATAAGCTCCCTAAACAACCAATCACCCTCGCGCCTGCACACGTGTGGTGGTGTATACTAGTAGCATATTCCTCATTATATACTAGTAATCCTTACACTTCACTTATTTCAATTTATACCACTATGCTTACTTGTTCTTTTCCATTGTGGTACTTTATTGTTTCCACTAACCAATGGTAATAGAAGAGATATTACAATCTCTCTAACAATTTTGCCCTGGCGAGCCGCACGACGGAGAAAAGGCCTTTCCAGAGCTTCTTCATAAGGTCATCAAAGACATGGGTAAGGAAGCCATGGTTTTAGCAGGAGAAAGGGGGCTTTGTCTCAGCCGCCTTGTTGCAGGTGGCCAGCTGCTTTATCATAAACAAACCCACTTCCCATCTCTCGTCTTTCATGGAAACCCAAATCTTGAAATCGTGTTTTGGTAAAGAGAATAAGAGAATTTCTGATTCCTAATAAGGACAAAAAGGGGGTGTTTTGGGACGACTCCCTCTCTCCCCCTTCCCCTCCGATGATCTATATTTTTTGTGCGTACACGATTTGGTCTCCCAAATGATGAAAGTGCTTGCTTGTGGAAGGGTGTTCATTGTGAAGAGGGTAAAGTTCAAATGCTGTAAGTCTTTTTTTTTTCTTCTCATTCTTCTTCTTTACGAGTTTGTTCAAATTTTTTTTTAATAGTGGGCTATGGTTTTTTAGGACTACAAAGATCTGCAGCATATCTACAAATGCCGAGGAACTAGTGGCGGATAAGAGTCCAGTTGCTGAGGTGAGCGTGGGGAGGATTTTGTTTTTGTTTCTGTTTTTTGTGCTTATTTGAATTTGATTTGAGTTTTGCTTATCTGGATTTTTGTTTGGCTGCTGGGAAAATAATTTTCTGGGTTTGGGTGTTTTGTGGTTTGAGGGGGAAAAAAGTGAGGGAGAAAAGAACTAGAAAATTGGAGGATGTTTTGGTCCGTTTATTATAAAATTATGACTTGAGCAAGATTTTGTTAGAAATTAACGGAATTGAACGGAAACTATAATACCAATATTTTAAGAGTTCAGGGTCTTCTCGATCATAAAAAAAAAAAATCAAACGGTCACCTTGTAAAGAGTTAGGAACCATATATAGGCCAATTGGTAGATTTTCTACTCAAAGAGGCTATTTTTGTACCCGAACATACTTTTGTTATATGTATCATTATAAGGTTCAGTTTTCAAATTTTGTAAATGTTTTGACGAGACCTTCAATGACACTATGTTTAAGATTTTGTTTGTATATGTTTAGAATTTAATATATTTATAAAATCTTTGATTTTGAATTAAATTTATGATGTATTTCTATTTTATTATTTGTTTTTTAGTTGTTATATTTCAAATGCATAGGTGTGGTAAATGGGGAATAGGACGGGTATAAAAAAGTCCATCTAATGAGAAATCCCTGTTCTCGGCCCCACTTCTATTTGGAAGGGGATAAGGATGGTTTTGGCGTTGAGGATAAGGATGGAAAAGCATTCCCTGATCCTGCCTCGCTCATTTATCTCCCTACTTTAAGCATATTGAGATACCATTTTGAACTCCTCTTTGAGGAGAAGATATATATATCTTGATTCATCATAATATATGTTGCAAGTCCCACTCAAAATTATGCCTAAAAAATATACCCAACATGGGTTTTCCAAGCTATTTTTCCGAATAATTTGATGATCGGAGAATTTGCCGTTGATCACGAGATAACAAGAGTGCTTAACTTACTAAGGAAATGATAGAGAGGGGTTTCAATACAGACGGTTCAACTGCAAAATTATTCGTTAAACTGGTAGCTAATAGCGAATTAGATCCTTCTTTACAACCATTGAGACAAAAAGTTATAATGTCCAACTCTATGTCAAGTGCATCTGTCATCACGTGAAAACTATTTTATTTTGGATGGATATAATGTTTAAATTTATTGTTCCAATTTTGTTTACAGAACATTATGAAAAAAAAAAAAAAAACATGTAACTTTTGATAGTCTGAAATGGTCACACTTTGATTGGCTTCTTTAGGTATGTTTGCATGCCGTGTGATGGGTTAAAAATGGGGTGGGTCTTTTGGGAATGCACACCGTCCTATTCTATTGTTATCCCTATTTCAAGAATCAGGAAATGCAGTTAAAGAAATTTTTTTAATCATGTTCAAAATTTAAAATCATGACTCTACTAAACCATACCAACATTACGTGATGTGGTACAACGCATTATGCGGCTTAGGTATTTAAATCTTTAATAAATTTAAATCAAACAAATTCCTCAGTATATTTGTATAAATAATTTACTTTTAAGGTATATTAGTTAATGAGCACACCTTTCAAGCACATAAAAAAATTTCACGTGACGGTGACTAGACGAAATGTGGCGATGATTGGACCATCATGTCACAGTCAAGGAACAAAGGACGAAATATTATTCACAATATATTTGTCTTTGTAAACAAAACTAGATAGGTAATATGCGAAATAGACAAATAAAATAAAATAAAATAATTTAAAAAAAATACCACATGGCGTGGTTAGGACCCGCCATGTAGCGGTCATACGGTTGCCAGCCATGTGGAAGTCCCAAAACTAAGGATCAATCACTGTTCATCCAGTGACTCGTTCTTTTAATTTAATTAGAGTTATATTATATATATACATATATATATATTATAGTAATAGATCTATGTACCACATATAATGGATAGATTTACGTTTATACGTATGTTGGTCTCCTATCTAATATGGGATATGGTATCTAGTAATGTAAATTTGAGTAACTAAAAAGATGAATTTATGCAGAAGAAAATATAAAATAAGGAGAATTCATATTCACTTTAATTATAATTTATTTTGTATGAATTCACATTTTAAATAACTGAAATTCATATTCATAAAAATGAAAATTCATATGCCGGATATCATTCGATACCGGATACAAAACTTTACATATATATATTATAGTAATAATTAGAAATAGACTACTAAAACCAGCTCATCATATAAAAATACATAATAATTAAAAAAAACAAAAGCTTACAAGTTTATATATTTATTATATGGGTTTTTTTTTTTTTTTTTTTTGTGATGAGATATATATCGAGACATTATCTTATAAACAAAAAAGATACTAAGATTGTAACTACAATATTCATTAAAAGATCAATATATTAAAAATCATGAAAGAAATAATTTAAAATTTTATTTAAAAAAAAAAAAGATGTGGTGTACTTTGTTAATTTGACCCCAAACCAAAAAAAGAAAAAGAAAAGAAGCCACACTAGACCTTCATGATGTGATGTAGTTAGGGTGGTTTTTACGATTAAACATTAGGCCCCATTTGGGACATGTCTGAAGACTGTTTTTTGGATATTAAGATTTTTGGAATTGAGATGAGTATAAGGAAGGTGATTTTGAGTAAAAACTTGTGAAAAAGAAGTAGTTTTAGAATTTTGTGTTAGTGGAAGAATAATTAAAAAAAGAAATATTATTTTGGGATGCATGTTTTGTTGATTATTATATTAAAAATTATGAAATAGTAAACTTTTAGAATAGACTTTTGGAAATCCAAAAGTTTTCAAAAGTCCCCCTAAATATCATTTGCAAACCAGACAGTGTTTCACTGAAAAAGTGTCTCCAAACGGGTCTTAATTTTGTTCACGCCTACCCGCAACAGTGTCATATTAAAAAGAAAATATTTTCTAGCCTTAGAATTTCCTTTCACCATCACACAACGATGAAGGCAGGACTTTTGATATGTGATAATAATTACCATGAACATATAGTCAATGTAAATAATTATTAAATATTATAATTGATATCCATTTGGGAGGACATTTGGAGACACTGTTTTGGAGGTTGGAGATGACTTGAGTTTTGAAAATGTGTATTTTGTGAAAATGAACAAATTGGAGTGAAAAGTAGAAAAACTGGAAATGTATTCGAAAAAAATTAGCAATATGGATCTCGTTTCATTTATCTCGAAATTTTGTGCAATTTAAAAAAATAAATCTCATTCCGACTTAAAATGATTAAGTTTTGAACTTTTAAATTTTGAGTTTTTTGAGAATGTTTAGAAAATTAAATAATAAAATTGGAGTAAAGGGAAGGGGAAAAAAAAAACATTTTGAAAAAGTGTTTTAAAAAGTGACCCCAAACAGGCCAAAAAGAGAGAGAGAGAGAGAAGACAGACAATTACTAAGAGGAGAAAAGATTTTGTTAAGTGCTTTAAGGATACCAAAGATTTTGTAAAGTGCTTTAAAGGATACCAATTGGAGTTTGATTTAAAAGTAGTACCTTTTTTTTTGAAAAAAATTTTGTGGGGAATAAAGTTTTTAAATTTTCATAGGTATTTTAGAAATAGCTCATCAACACTACATGGTCATTATTAAAGACTTTCGTTATGATAGCTGGGATGCTCCGTAGAGTTTCCTAATGTTGTGAGAGATATAAAGCAAATTGGTGCTCTAGTTGGTCCTGCCAAATTTGTCTGGTATAATTTTGTTGATGGTAAAATTTCTTGTCGAGTTTTCTATGATGATTATTAAGCATCTGTTCTTGCATTGTGACAAATATTATTGTTTGTTGGTTTCCACCTCCTCCCGGTTGGATCAAAGTGCACACTGATGGTACGACTCAGGGAGCTCCGGCCTTTGATACTTGTGGTGGCATTTTTCGCACCTGCAGAGGCTTTGTAAAAGGTTGTTTTTGGACACCGAGCGGTATTTCTTTTGCTTTTGAGCCTGAACTCATGGGTTTCATGACAGCTATCAAAAAAGTGTTCGAGTTCAACTGACTTAACTTGTGGATCGAGTATGATTCTATTCCTATGACTCAGTTCTTTTGTTCTAGATTAGAACAAGTGCCTTGGAAGCTTCGAAATAGATGAGTCGGAGCTCTGAACTGATAAAGATCCAATCCAAATAGAGAGCAACTCTAACTCCTATAATCATTGGAAGTTATTAGACATCAAGAAAGTAGTCAACTCTTCTCTAGCAAATTTGGTACAATACTTAACTGTTACTCATGGATTTACACCATCTAGAATTAATATGCATTCATCTTTATTTTCAGCAAATGGTTTCTTTCCTTTTGAAATCATTCTTTCCATTCTTGTATTGCTTTTAGCCATTGGTGCTCATATATATAGCCCGTTAGGCTCTCCTTTATATATAAACCTGTTTTGGGTTTTGTATTAATCAAGTGTGAAATATAGCAAAGTACTCTATTTACACACATTCATCTTTCTCTTGTTATTTTTCTAAAATTTATTTTGGTATCAGAGCTACATCCTCACGCTGCTCCTATTCAAGAACCAAAACTCTCCATCCAATCCTTTTATCAGTGTGCTAGTTTAATCTCTCTCAAACTTAGCAACTCAAATTTTCTTCTTTGGAAATCTCAAATTTCACCTTTGATTTGCAGTCTTGGTATCTTTCACCATATTGAAAGCTCGCTCTGAAAAGCCATCAGAAGAAATTCTTGGTACATCCGGCAAGAAGGTGACAAATGAAGAATATTCCACACGGTGCAATAATGATGGGCTCCTTATTGTCAGGCTTCTAAGCAATATGACAGAGGAAGTCCTCAGCACGATCTACGGAGCATATACAACATGTCAAATTTAGCTCTCCCTTAGTGAAAGAAAGTGAAGCTTAATTGAAGACCAGCCTATATGCACTATTAAAAGGATCGCTTTCTCTTGATGGATACATTAGGAAGTTCAAGTGTATCTGGGACAAACTTGCAGCCATGGGCAAGCCTTTGCCAGACTTCGACAAAATTTTTTCGAAATCTCAATAGGGCTTGGAAAGAAATATAGAGATTTTAAACTTGTTGTGCTATCAAAGCCTCCATATCCAACTTTTAATCAATTTATTTTGTCTTTACAGAACTATGAACAATTTTTCTAGTGGAGGAAAAACAAGAACTTGATCATAATCAAGCGTTCCTCGGTCAAAGAGATAGAGGAAGAGGGCAATGCGGAGGAGGAAGATTTAGAGGAAGAGGAGTTTTCACTCAAAATTGACCACATAATCAGAATCAACCTCAAAACTTCCCATCTTCATCACAGCGAAAGCCCTAACTTCAACAACAATTGGAATCAGCGACAACAAGGAATATTCAACAATGAAAATCCCAAGGATGCTTGTCAAATTTGTGGTAGGACTAATCATACAACCATTAAATGTTATTACATGTATGATTATGCCAATGAAGAGGAAAATGCTCAACAAGCCTTTTCGGCCATGAACATAAACAACGAAGGAGATCCAAACTTTTATGTTGATTCTGGTGCAACAACTTATATGACAAAGCAAGGAGCTAAATTACAATTTTTAAAATCTTATTTTGGCATTGACTCAATATTTGTTGGAAATGGACAAGCTTTACCTATTACTCACAATGGTAAAGCTATGCTCAAAAACCTCCCAAGACAACCTAAAATTAAATGATTTATTAGTTGTGCCAAAACTTAAAAAGAACTTATTATTGGTCAGCCAACTTATTGATGATAATTCTTGTATTTTTGAATTTAAATTTGATGGTTTTGTCATAAAGAATCACAATCAGCAGGTTCTGGCCAAGGGGCATAGAAAAGGAAATCTATATGCGCTAGAGGAAAGCCATTTGGAAGCATTATATGCAATTCGAAATCCTGGAGCATCTTCTGAAATTTGTCATGAGAGATTAGGACATCCAAACTTAAAAATTCTTCAGAGCCTTAGAGAAGAAGAAAGCTATTAATATTTCAAATTGGTTAAATAAGGATGTTCATTATACTAGTTGTCAACTTGGAAAGCGTTGTAAACTTTCCTTTAGTAAATCAAATTCTATTTCTTCTTTTCCTCTTAAATAAATTCATAGTAATTTATAGGGGCCTGCCCCAATATCGTCATCTCAAAAATTCCAATATAATGTTGTCTTTGTTGATGATTTTACACGTTAAACTTGGTTATTTCCTTTAAAACATAAATATGATTTCTTCACTTGCTTTCTTAAATTTCTAGCATTTGTAGAAAAACATTTTGATAGGAAAATCAAGGTATTTCAAAGAGATGTAGGAGGTGAGTTTACTTCTACTATCTTCTCTGAACATTTGGCACAACGTGGAATTGCTCAACAACTTTCTTGCCCTTACACACTATGGTCTTGCCGAAAGGAGGCACCGACATATTGTAGAGACAAGACTTACTTTGCTCTTCCATGCCAATTTGCCTATGAAATTCTGGGTAAATGCTTTTTAATTGCTACTTTTCTTATTAATCCCTCTCATCTATTGGTAAGGAAACTCCATTTTTTATATTGTTTGGTAAGAATCCTAATTATTCTAGCCTACGTATTTTTGGTTGTCAATGTCTTCCTTATTTAAAAAGTCAAGGCTTGAAGAAAGTTTCTGACAAAACTATACCTTGTGTTTTTCTTGGCTACAGTACCCTTGCACAAAGGCTGTAATGTCTTGATCCACACATTCACATAGTTTATTTTTCGAGGCATGTTGTTTTTACTGAAAGTATTTTTCTATTTATTATTAAAGAACAACCTTCATCTGAGTCTCTGCAAAATCTTTCCATTACTTCCTTTTTTGATAAGAGGATTGCTACTCCTAACACCAGTGTTCAAGACTCCACAGGTCAAGATGATAAAGCTCAAATGATGTGGTTAACAGTACTTCAAATTTGTCATCCCACATTCCTTTGAACCTAGAGTACAAAATTACCAAACAACTTCTTGTCCTGACTCTCCTCTACCACTACCTCCTACCTTACCAAATAATGATGAAACCATTCCACAAATTTCTCCATCCCCTTCTAATGAATTATTTATCAAGTTGTTTTCAATCCTTATCCCTTCCCTCATTCTCGATGACCAATTCGTGATTAGCATCCTCTATCTTGCCTCAAAGATTATATTTGTCCCACCACTCACTCATCAACCAACCAAAACATGGCTCTCATTATTTTCTCAAACTGAACCTCGCACTGTGAAAAATATTCTTAAGTTCACAAATTGGACTACAGCCATGAAGGAGGAATTAGATGCTCTTCATCAAAACAAAACATGGACGCTCGTTCCACGACCTGCTGGAGCAAATATCATTGGTGTAAATTAGGTTTATAAAACAAAATATCATGCCAATGGTAGCATGGAAAGATTCAAAGCTCGCCTTGTTGCAAAGGGATACACACAGATTCCTGGCTTGGACATTGGTGAAACTTTTAGTCTCGTTGTCAAACCAACCACGATCAGAATTATTTTGTCACTTGCAGTCTAGTTTGGTTGGCCCCTCAAACAGCTTGATGTAAAAAATGCCTTCCTTCATGGTGCTCTCAACAAACAAGTATACATGGAGCAACTACCAGGTTTTGTCGATCCATAATTCCCTAACCATGTTTGTTTGCTTCATAAGTCCTTGTGTGGCCTCAAACAAGCCCCATGTGCTTGGTCTGATTGCCATTCTCATTGCTTACTAACTATTGGTTTCTCTTGTAGCAAAGCAGATCCATCTCTTTTCAATTACCGTCACGCTAATATCACAATTTTTCTTCTTGTTTATGTAGATGATGTTATTATCACTGGTAATAACCCACATCTTATTATTCGCCAATTAATTCATTGTCTAAACAAGGATTTTGCTCTCAAAGATGTTGGCAATCTGCATTTTTTTTCTTAGACTTGAAGTACAATCGTTTCATGCTGGTTTAATTTTATCTCAAACCAAATATGCCAAGGATCTTCTTTCCAAATCCCATATGCTTTAAGCTTCCACAATCAACACCCCACCCCTATAGCTATCAAATCTAGCCCTTTTCCGGATGACAATGAACCCATCGATGCCACCGAATGTCATCAACTTTATGGTTTTCTTCAATATCTCACTTTTTCTTGACTAGATATCACTCGTGCTGTTAATCTTGTGTGTCAACATTTTTATAGCCTAACGAAAAATGTTTTATGAGCTGTGAAAAGAAATCTCAGATATATCAAGAGAACGCTCACTTTTGGTTTATGCTTTTTGTCTCAAAGTTTACAAACCCTTTCTACCTTTTGTGATGCAGATTGAGCTGGTTGTCCAGACACATGTCGCAGCACTACTGGCTATTATATCTTTCTAGGCTCCAATCTTGTCTCTTGGTTTCCAAAAAGTAACCAACCGTCTCTCGTTCAAATAACGAAGCTAAGTATCGATCATTGTCTACCACTGTAGCTGAAGTTACATGGTTATAATATCTTTTCAATGATCTAGACATTATATTGTCTCGCATGCCTCGCTTCCTATGTGACAACGAAAGTGCCTTTCATATGTCTCACAATCCTATTTTTCATGCTCGAACCAAGCATATTGAGCTCAATTATCATTTTGTTTGAGAAAAGGTCATTGACGGTGCTCTCATTATTGGATATGTGCCGTCCTTTCGTCAAATTGTAGACATTCTCACTAAAGCACTTCCTCACACTACTACAAAAGGTAGATTACACGACGGAGATTACACAAAGGTTCCATTGGAACTGTCGTGTAAAGTGGGCGTCGTACGGTGGGGGGCACCTGGGCGCCCTTTAGGGGGGCGCCTGGCGCCCTCTCGCTGTGCCTGGGCACACGTGGGGGGTGCCTAGCACCTGTGGGTATTTTAAAAAAATAATTTTGTACCCGTGCTTTTTTATGGACGAATTTCCAACTAAATAAGTTTGTTCACCTTTGCGGTTGGGTAAAAAATTAATGTATTGCGTGATTAGTAGTTAAAGTTCAATTGATTCAATTATATTGGTATGATATATTTGTTTTTTATTTTTTTTTGACAATAACTATAGATAAACGAATACAATGGAACATTCCAAAAAGGGACGAGCATGAAGGAAAAACTCGTCGGATCCCAATGTTGATGGCAAGCGAAAGGCAACTATAATGAAATGCGCCCATATGGCAAGGAAAATGGGTGAACGAATTCCAATCACGTTTGACGAGAAAGGACAACAGGAAGGAAAGCACGGTGACGAATTGATGAGTTGGATTGGTGTGCTCGCTCGAGAGCACATTCTAATATGGATACAAGATTGGAGATCTCGTGATTTAGACAGACTGAAAGATATTATTTGGAAAGAAACCGTTACTTCTTTCACCGTTGATGAAAGCTTTCGGAATGTGTGTATAAAATCATGTGGTGAAGCTGCACGGAATTTCGGGTATGATCTGTACAAGACGTTTGTCTAGGGATTTTTAACAGAAGAAAGTGTTTGGACACGGCCACAAAAAGTTATTGACAAGTACCCTAATATAGAAGAAGAGGATTGGGTGAAATTCGTTCAGTATAAAACATCCTCACAATTCCAACAACTATCTGATCGTGGAAGCGAAATAAGGACAAACAACAATACTCATCAAGAGGAGGCCGAGACGGATATAGGAAGCTCGACCAGGAAAAGGTATGTTAATAAAACGTGTTCATACTAAATCATATGCCATTTATAGAACATTATGTCCACATTTATACTAACAATGTTCAATTACAGTTTAAGAAGACTGAGAAATGGGAAAAAAGAGATAGTTTATGGCTTGAGCAACAGATAGGCCTTGATGAAGAGTTGAAAGACTCAACATGTAAAAAAGTTAGCGAGTTGATAGTAAGTTTACTAACTAACAATTAATTTTTCATCACTAGTATATGTACTTACAACCCTTAATCATAAATGAGTTATGTTAATTATCTTGTAGATGGAGTACAACACACAGGAGAGCCAAGGCACTTTCGAATCAGTTGGCACTAGTGATGTATTGTCGCAGGCATTATCTAGACCCGAACACAGAGGGCATGCTCGTGGGCAATCAAAGTTCGTAAAGCCGTCTCAGTACTTTAACCTAAATCGAAGTTCAAGTAAAGACAATGAAGTACAATCAATGAGACGTGAAATAGAAGAATTAAAGGCTTTGGTGCGTGGTCTATGTGCGAGCAAAGATGTAGCGTCGTCGGTTGATCCCAACAATGTGCCAATCGTAGACCAACACAACAGCTTTAAGGCTAGTTGCTCTGCTCAAGAAAAACAATATGGAGTTTCTAATCCGCCAACCATTGCGGTCGACAGTCAGGAGTGTAAGCTCTATATTTTCGATGAAGTGTAGGGTGGACAGTTGCTTGTTGCATTTGGAAGAGCATGGCTGGAGAGCCTTCCCACAGATACGGTGCATGGGATTCCACTGGGGGAAGGAACGTGCGAGTGTCAATCAATATGCAAAATTAAAAAAAGCACAATTACCTATACCGACTACGAGGCAACAACTGTGGAGGATGCTATTAATGGTTTGTTGCTTGGCCTAAAACATTAGTCGAGCTCGACACGAGTATGAACAAGGCGAGTCGAGGGCTAGTCACGTTCCTGACCCAGCATCTGGAAAGAAAAAATGCCAAAAAATGCTTCGAAATAAAACCATCGACTCTCGGACAGAGGTACAACAAGGTGTGCAACAACAACAACCTTTGTTCGACTTAATAACATAACATGGCGATGCGCCTGTGGCTTATTATGCACATAGTTCCATACGTCAAGGTAATCAGATTGAGGTCCCAATACCATGCATGATCATGACTTTTGAAATGCCTGTCTTTCTGAACTTTAAAGATATTTATGAGTTCATTAATTTACAAGAAATCAGTGCAAATTATATATTAGTCTACATGAGGTACGACATTCTATCTCTAAAATTTGTGTAATCTGGAAATTCTTCTATATGTCAAGTACAGTAACAATTTTGATACGCTTATATGCAGATATTTGGAGGAACTATGTAGGATTAACGGGCAAGCTGAGAAGTTTGCGTTTGTGTCTCCAACCTTGATCTCACCGGTGAGAACAGATACTGAAGATGCTGGCATGAGAGACCGAGTAGACAATCTTATCAGCTTTTTGCGTGACGGACCAAAAGGCCGGATTTATCTTGTGCTACATAACAGAGGGAGACATTGGGTTTTGGGAGTCATTGACCCATGGGAGGACTTTGTCCTTTATTTTGATCCTCTTCGAGAGAAGAAACGAGATGATTTTATGGAGCTAATGAACATGTAAGTCAATTTTAATATGTTAATTTTTTTTAATCTTAATTATTATATGTATCTTAATTAATTAGTTTCAATTTTACCAATTTGCTAGGGCCCTATCGGATTGGAAGATTATAGCCGGTCAAAGGATTAGAAGGAGACAAGACTATAAAACCATAATCTTGGACCGTCCTTGTCCTCTCCAAAAGGGAAGTGTTTAATGTGGTTATTTTATTTTAGGTTTTATGAGGGACATAGTGTTGAATGGAATTGACGTACTAGAAAGTAAAGAATTTTATACTTCTGCGGATTTGGATTTGATCAGGGGAGAATGGGCTAGCCATGTAATGCAATTCATTAATTATGATATGTGAACTTGTAATGTAAAAATTGGTATGTATATTTAATTTGATAATTGAAGTTACTAACTTGGATCGTGTATTGGATAACATGCAGGTTATGCTAGCACGGGAAATCACCAAAAAAATCAAAATATTTTTTTAAATAAAATATTACACGACGGATCTTGAACCGTCGTTTAATGTCACACATTATACGACAGTTCGGAGAGAACCGTCGTGTAATGTATTCACATTACACGACGGTTCGGCCAAGAACTGTCGTGTAATGTACACATTACACGACGGTTCGGTCAAGAACCGTCGTGTAATATCCTTTAAGTACACATACATTACACGACGGTTCGGATATGAACCGTCGTTTAATGTTTTACATACATATATGTTACACGATGGTTTGGCCAAGAACCGTCGTGTAATGTATGACATTACACGACGGTTCGGCCAAGAACCGTCGTGTAATGTGCATATTACACGACGGTTCGGACAAGAACCGTCGTGTAATGTGATTTTGATGACAGTACATCGTGGTATAACATTGAGATACAATAACGATAACGAGACAGTCATATTATCTACCACGACGGTTGGTAAACCGTCGTGTAAACTTTACACGACGGTAAAAAACCGTCGTGTAATCCACAATTTTTACTAGTGTCAAGTTTCCTGTAGTACTTTTCGTTTCAAGCTAGGAGTACATTTCATTCACTCCCTAGTTTGAGGGGGCCTCATAAAGATCCAATTCAAGGAGAGAGCAACTCTAACTCCTATAATCATGAGAAGCTGTTAGACACCAAGAAAGTAGCTAACTCTTCTCTAGCAAATTTGGTACAATGCTTAGCTTTTACTCATGGACTTACACCATCTAGAATGGATTCTTTCCTTTAGAAATCATTCTTTCCATTCTTGTATTGCTTTTAGCCATTGGTGCTCATATAGCCGTTAGGCTTTTCTTTGTATATAAACTTGTTTTGGGTTTTGTATTAATCAAGTGTGAAATATAACAAAGTACTCTATTTACACACATTCATCTTTCCCTTGTTATTTTTCTAAAATTTTATTTAAGAAATCATTTACTGAAAATAAAGATTAAAGCATATTAATTATAGATAGTGTAAATCCATGAATAACAGTTAAGTATTATGTCAAATTTATTAGAGAAGAATTAACTATTTTTTTGGTGTCTAACGGCTTCCCATGATTATAGGAGTTAAAGTTGCTCTCTCCTTGTATTGGATCTTTATCATGAACTGGGCATCTAAGCTAATTACTAGTTTCTCACGGTTTTCGCGAAGGAAATTGTACGGCATATATACTGACTTCTTTTGGATTTCTTCATAGTAACTTCTACTTATGGTGTATTGGACTAGAGTTTGTTTTCCAGTCGGTTGATGAAGACATGCCTTATTTCCCTTTTTATATATAGGTTCCTTAGATGATGTGGGTTTTTGTCTATTTTCTTAGGAATTTTTTCTTTATATGTGTAACTAGTGTAGACATTTTTTTTTCCTCAACTACTAGGTTTTTCCCAATGGGTTTAATTAGTAAGGATTTTAACGAGATCTATTATAGGAACTGAATTTCAAATGTATAATATTGGCTTAACCTTTTGACATCAATTTATAGTTTCTACTAGTTATATGGCTTTTAGTCTGGGTGGTATTTCCTGTGGGATGTCTTGGTTCTTCTTTCTTAGACATTTTTTGTGTGTGTGTGTGTGTGTTTTTTTTTCCTTTTATTTTAAAAAATTGAATTAGGGGCCTGGTAATGAGTTAAGGTTTTTGGTGTTAACCTAGTTGGGATTATTAAGTTTGTTTTGATACGAGTTATCTCTTATCTCACTTAAAAAAAAAGTTAAAAAAAATGATTTTAAGTATCGTTGTGCTTAGAACTTTTCAAACTATTGTAATGTGTCTCAATTTGCTAACTTCCCCTTAAATGGAGAATTTAAATTTTGGAAAGTTTAATTAGAGTTTGAATTAGGTTTTATTTTTCATTGAACATGAAATTTTTGGCCCTTGTGTGAGGAGTATGTGGGCTTTCTATCACCAATTTAACTGGAAGTTAAGCAAAATGGGGTACATGTAATAATTCAAAATTTTCATGGGCAAATATCCTAAATTAAAAAGATGAGGGGCAGAGTTTCCAAAAGCTGAAAAGTTTAGGGGGGCAATAGTGCATATTTTAATTTTTCACATGAATCTTGATCAGAGGAAAGAAACTGTGACTCCTATTTAGCTACAGAGAACCGACACGTTCTCAGAAAACCAATTTTGATCGAAATTCCGACAGACCCAGATGGAGAATAACGATAGTACTAATCTGCAAGAGATTTTCTCAGAGAATCATCAGCCTCTCCAGGTATTGAACGAAAACCTGCTACTAATTCTACTGCTTTTTTTTTTCCCCTTTTTTTCTTTTTATCATTTCCTCTCTTCTGGGTTTTGTTCTTCAAACAAATTCACAATTATTTTACTCCCAAAAAATGCACAATTATACTCTGGTTAAAAGCAATCTTTTTGTTTTTCCGTTAAATTTTGTACTTAATACAAGGGCACTAATATACAGAAATGGGCAGAAAAAATTACCCTTCTTTTGAAGAATAGCCGGAGGCTTGTAAGAGTTATATATATGTATATATATATAATCAATTTCATTGTCAGACTTCAGTAATTTAGATTATAATGTATATTATTTTTCCTTATTTTGGGAACCCTAGAATATATATATATATATATATATTCCCCCCCCCCCCCCCCCCCCCCGCCCCCTTCTTTTTTGAGTTTTGGGGTTAGGATTCAAGCTCTGCATCTTATAGTGGAGTCAAATATGAAATTACAGTTATGCTATGTCTGCACTGCAATCATAGAATATAAGTTTTCAGTCTAGTCAAATTGTAAGTTTTGAAAGAATTTGAGGTGGTTGCACAAGCCATATCTAGATGCCTTAGATGTATATCTTGTGTGTATGGTCAGAAAACTGATAAGAAATTACTTAGGGGGTGCGGTTACTAATCAAGAACTCAATTTGGGTAAAGTGAATTAAGTTCCTGGTTTTAAATTCTGGTTTACCTTTGTGTTTGGGAGTTAAATAATACGGACCCCACCTAAAAATGAAGGAGTTAAGTTCCGTCAATAAGGTAGAACCTGTCTCCCACGTCCTGCCGATATCTCTCCTAAAAAATAAGGACTAACTAACGTGTCTACGAAAATAAACCCCTGACAGATTAGTAAGCAATTTAATGGATTCTGTGTAATTTAATTCCGTTTTTCGTAGAATATCTTTCCTATTACTTCAATTCCTAATTAGGAAACGCATCCAAGGTGTTTAATTCAAGAAGGAATTCACAACTATATCAAACAACACGAGAACAATTTCCGCTTGAGTCGAATTCTCAATGCTTTTTTTTTTTTTTTTCATGAATTGATTATACTTGAGGTGAGCTAGATCTCTTTTTTGTGGAATTTACATAGTGATTTCTCGGAGTCGAAATGTTTATGTCTTTTGATAAATACATCTAAGATGTTTGTCATTCCAACTTCTATGCAAGATAGGAGCAGTTTTGAATCTTACACTATGTTTGATAGAGGAGAAACACTGTCGGAAGTGGAGGGTTTTATGACGAGAAAATGGATTTGTGGTTTGTTAGGAGCCCATTAGGTAGAACTCACCCTTGCAAAATTGGCTTGCAAGGGGAGGGATGCAAGGGCTTATAAACCCACTAATTATCTCAGGACATTCCGTGTGGAACTTTTGGTGTCTAACATGGGTCTGGTCGTTTATAGGACAGAAGCCAGAATGGAAGAGGAAAGCGAGTGGATAAAAGGATCCAATAGGTCCCTCTATTGTTAATAGATTAGAAGTAGAGAGATTTTGGGATAGAAAACTTGTTACGACTTCATTGGAAGTCAAAGTACCTGTTTGTCTTCATTTTCGAACCAGATATTATTAATTAGTTGGTAAAATTGTAAAGGAAAAAGAACTTCATTTCTCTCCTTCTTTTTTTCTTTAAATTATATGTTTTCAATCCCCTGCTCCTTCTTTCCGTCTTACCAAATTGAGTGTTGAACAGTTTTGTTTGTTTTGTGTCTAGTTTGATGCTGGAGTTCTTCAGTACCAGAATCAGAAACTTCTTCAGCAGATAGACAAACAGAAGCAGGAATTGCATGATCTGGAAGCAAAGATCAAAGATTTAGAAGACGAGCAAACTTCTTACGATGACATGTTGATTGCTGTGAATCAACTATGGAATCAGGTTCTTCCTGAATAAGTTATTTAGCGTGCATGTCTTAAAATCTCAATTTTCGATTCGAATATATTTTTGACATTCTGATAAGTGTATTTGAAAATTTTCTGTCTAGCTGGTTGATGATTTAACGCTTCTGGGAGTATGTGCCAGCGGAGACCAAAGTGTCTTACAGTCTTTGGACCACACAGATAATTCTCGAGGTATTTTTCTCTGTGTTCACTCATTTGATGACTACGAGCTTTACTTCTCTAAGTTACATAAGAGAAATCCTCAAATTGCATTCTTTAGGTTCTATTCCATCATGCCCCGTTGAGGAGATGTTTCTTTGTAGACTCCTGCAAAAAGATTCCATTGAAGCTAATGGTAATGATGGCATCATAAAGTATGTGGAGGAAGCCCTTTCTCTGCGCCACGCATCTACTCGGCTGTTGTTCAATTTCCTGGAAGATTGTGGTAATGCTCAAAGGGCACAAACCGAGAGTATAGCTCGGGCTCTGACTGGAAATTTATCTTCAGAAGGTCAGAAGAAATCCTGATGTGACGTTCAATAGTAAATCCGTATAACTCACTTTTATTTTTGGTACTTGTGTTGTCGTTTTCACTTATCAAGTAATCTAGAACAATAAGCATTTTTGCACAATCTCTATTGATAATTGTTTCTCGTTGTTTATTTCCAATTTTCAGATGCCGTCATTGAACTATCTAAGATTGGCGATATGATGAAAGAAGAGACTGATAATTTGCGTTCTGTGATTGATGTTCTTCATGCAAAGCATAAAGAATATGCCAGTCAGATTGCAACTTATCATAGCAGCCATTCCACTGATCAATCTGAAATAAAGCGCCTTGCAGGTATCTCAGATGCTTATCTTTTAGAACAATTTGCATCTTAAAAATCATTGGCTTCGTTTTCCTTGATATCTTGCATTGGAATGATGTAATTGGTTGATAATTATTGATTTTTTTAGGGATTCTTCTTGGTTTTTATATCTTTTTTCAGCTCTGTTTCTCTGTTTTTGTTTTCCTTTCTGGAGGACTTCTTGTCCTTTTTCTTTTGTACTGATTTCAATATCAAGAAAAGAAAGTTTCTTGTAAAAATAATAATAATAATAATAAGTTGACATGCGTGGATATGAACTTTATCGTACATGCATGGATGTAAACTATCCAAATTGTTATTTTTTTTAGCAATTCCACCTTATAATTATTTGTGGAATGTGTCCTTAATGCTGAAAGGTGAGCTGGATGATACTATGGCTGAACTCGAGGAGTGTCGGAGAAAACTCATTAATTTGAAAATGCAAAAAGATGTTGCATCTGGTATGCATTTCCCTTGTTCTGGAGCGGCAAATGGAAACTTATCACCCGAAAAGTCTGCAGAGAGGACCATAAGCATGCGGGATTTGAAGAATTCCATCGAGGAAACAAGGGTACGACATGTATAGGTCCCTTTTGTGCTTTCTGTCATAACTTTAGTCGCTTACTTTGGAATGGTTTTTTGAAATATTAAAACAGATGCTTGCAACGAACCGGCTTTCCGAGCTTGAAGAGGCACAAGAAGAAAACCTATCATTGTCTAAACAATTGGAAGGTCTTCAGGTTAGTGATCCTGCATCTCTTTATGAGTTTCTTACCAAGAATCATGCTCATGACATTCTGTTCTTGCAGAATGAGTTAAATGATGACAAATATGTACGCTCGTCTCGACTTTACACTATGCTGAATGACCAACTCCAACATTGGAATGCTGAACTGGAGCGATATAGAGCATTGATTGATACTTTGCAGGTTAAACTGCCTTGTTTAAATTGTTTGCAGTTACATATGGTTTGTTTTTGTGCTTGTCTTATATTTTAGTCTTTTAAAATCATAATTTCAGAATGACAGATCGATTATCATCAGAAGGGAGAAGGAACTGAATGTCAAAGTCGAGTCCGCTGATGCCACAAGGAATTCCATTGACAATGCTGATTCTAGAACCGAAGAACTTGAGCTCCAGCTGCAGAAGTCTATTACCGAAAAAAATGACCTTGAGATTCAAATGGAAGAAGCTGTCCAGGATTCGGGTCAAATTACATATATTTTGATCTTTGTTCTATTATGACTGGTGCATTTTCTCGAGCTTCTGGTTTGTAAATTTTTTTTTTTTTTTTTTTTGGCTGCAGGGAGAAAGGACATTAAAGCAGAGTTTCGTGTGATGGCGTCATCGTTGTCCAAAGAAATGAAAATGATGGAAGCTCAATTGAAGCGATGGCAGGACACAGCACATGAGACCCTTTCGCTATGTGAGAAGGCCCAATCTTTGAGAATTTTGTTGAGTAGGAAGGTATATTTTTAGTCTTTATTATCATCTGGCATATTGTTTTTGGGGACCAAAACACTGGTTTGGATGTTTGCTCCTAGAGTTAGAAGGGTGTCCAAGTATTCTATTATTGCTTCCATCTAAGTGATTTAAAATTAAAAGCATGGACAATGCTGGAGAATAGGGTCCTGTTTTTTTTTTTTTTTTGGCATCTCTAATCTTTCTATTGCATATTACGTAAAAGTTCCTCGAGAATTCCACCAGGACGTTTACATATATCTCGGCCTTTAGTTATAATTCTATCAAATAGCAATAGTATTGCCTCTAGCTGCCTCACTTTCTGCTGCCTCCTTTCTTTTAAGCATAGAGCTTTCTCACTATGTTTACTTATTGATTACGCATATAATTTGTTTTCTTCTCTTGTTTAAACCCATAGCCCCTTCTCTAGCTCATGCAAAGACGCTTTTTTTTTTTTTTTTTTTTTTTTTTTCTGAATAGACAAATGAACAAAAGAGTTTAGTGGACAAATGTGCTGAACAAGCAACGGAGGTCAAGTCTCTAAAGGCAACGGTAAGATGTGTGGTTTAACTTATCAGATGTATTTGGATGTGGTCTTTGTTTTGGTGTTTTTTGTTTACGGGTTTTGTGTTTTTTTGTCTTAGGAGGATATTCCTTGTCCTGTGCTTTATTGTAAACTTTTTTACATTAATAAAAGCCGATGTCTGTTATTAAAAAAAATTACATATACATACATACATATATTTATATATATATATATATGCTTATCAGATGTAGTAAATTTATTTTCTTTCCTTTTTATCCTTCGTGGACAATTAATTTTTGGGAGGAGTTTTCTTTTGTATTTCTCCCTTCCCCCTTTTCAAAGTGTCTTAAGAAAAGTCAAACAGCCTGAAAATAAAGCTGCGCATCGGGATAAATTAAAGTTAAGGGACAATCCTTAACTCCTCAGACTATGACATCGATTAAGAAACCCAAATAATCCGATCCCAAAGAAAGATATTATGCTCATGCAAATATTAAAAGATCCTTCTACCTTCAAGAGCACCCTATTCTTTGCATTCTCACTCTTCATTTGCTTTTTCTTCCTGCTCTTCTTCCTTCTGTTCTCATTATATCCAAATTTTGCTCCAATTCGTATCATTAACACTCTGCAAGATAAATATTCAACCTTGCTGAAATACTTCGTCACCTAAAATCTCTTTGTAGTTATTTAATTCTTGGCTAATTGTTGCTACAACTGTGTAAAAATGTTTTCCGTTGAAGCTTCTTATGAATGGTAGTAAACCTGAACTTATGAGTAAGAAAACTGATGAAGATGAATGTATTGCAGATTGAGAAGTTGCAGAAGGAAAAACTGGAACTGCAAATTTTCTTAGACATGTACGGACAGGAAAATAATGACAACAGGTAACTGATTAGTTGGCAGGGTAACTATTGGCAAAGCTGTTGTGTGCATGTAACTTGAGTCCTTTAGTGTGCCAACAATAAGATAAAATTCGTTATGACCGTTTGACGCCTCAGTTCTGTCCCAACAGTCTCTGCTTTTTGTAATTCTTTAATTGTCTGGCTCATTAAATGCGCTTTTATCATCTTTATCAACTTAGTATGTTTATTTTGTTTTTGTCTACAGCTTTCTTTGTCTGCTTTTTGTAATGCTTTATTTGTCTGGCTCATTCAATGTGCTTTTATCATCTTTTATTAACTTAGTATGTTTATTTTGTTTTTGTCTACAGCTTTCTTTGTCGACTGATGGTGCAGTTCTTATTTCAGTACCTCTAAACTTTCAATTGAATTTCAGGGACTTAAAGGAAATCAAAGAATCAGAACAAAGAGCCCACTCTCAGGCTGAAGTGCTGAAAAATGCTTTGGATGAACATAGTCTAGAGTTGAGAGTGAAAGCTGCCAACGAAGCTGAAGCTGCGTGTCAATTAAGGCTTTCAACTGCGGAAGCTGAGATAGCTGATTTAAGGGCCAAGCTTGATTCTTCTGAGAGGTGCGTTGACTGTGATCTAAAAGTGCAATTTTAGTTGAAACAAACAAAAATGTGCTAGTGGAATGTATTTGGTTTCAATTAGAATAATCTTCTCACCAGGAAAGTGATCATGTTGTATTTTCCCCCCTTGCTAGTGGTCCAGTGGAGGAATAAGCAAGATGATCCTAGGAGAATTTTCTGTCTCTGGTATTCATGTGATGTTTCGAAGAGAGGAGATCATGGTATCTCTCTCTTGTTAAGATTTGATGCTAAAATTTACGTTATTCATTGTGCATAAGTGAGCAAACACGTGTTAGGCTAGTTGTTAATCTGCATAGGAAATGATGGGAATTTCTACAATGTAGTTTCGCTTGTTCTTTTGGAGTTGCAGGGCCGAGGCTGCGTCTTATTGTTTGATAAGTCTCTATATATGTTTTATATAAATTTAAACCATTTAGTAGGAAGTTCGAAAACTATATTGATTGAGTTGTAAGAGATGGTGTGCTTTTCATGTACATTCATTTTAAGAAGCGAAAACAACTTTTTTTTTTTTTTGGTGTGTGCGCGTTTTTGCTGTTTGACAAGTGGGGTCATTTTCGCTTCATATTAGAAAAAGTAAAATTTTTATACACTCAGATACATGATATCCCTGTTTTGACGTTGTACTCTAGGGATGTTCTAGAGCTCACCGAGGCCATTAGAATGAAAGATTTGGAAGCAGAGGCTTATATATCCGAAATTGAGGTGATCAGTTGCTTCTGACACTCTATCTTACCAAAATTGAGCTTGAACTTGAATTCTATCTTTTCCACTTCTTCTGATTTTTTTTTACCCCCTCAATTAATCCTACCCTTCAGACCATTGGTCAAGCGTACGAGGATATGCAGACACAGAACCAGCATCTTTTGCAACAGGTGACAGAGAGGGACGACTACAATATAAAGGTGGCTCTTTATGTTTTTTTTTTTTTTTTTTTTTTTCTTTTTTTGCTCCCCCTGCTTTTGTAGTACCTATCGTTTATGTCCTCTCAACATTCCTGAGTGATGCGTTTTCATGCTTAGTCTAAATGTTCGTAGTTTTCACGTAATCGACAATTATAATGCAGCTTGTCTCTGAAAGTGTGAAGACAAAACAAGTGCAGAACTCTTTACATTCCGAGAAGCAGGCATTGACAAAGCAGCTCCAACACATAAACACTATACTAGATTCTCTAAGAATGAGAATTTCTCATGGTGAAGAGCAGGTATAGTTTCACGATCCTTTAGTAATTGCAATGCTATTTTTTTACGCTCTTAAATAACCATTTTTTCATTGCAGATGAAGGTTCTTTTGAATGAAGCGATTAAATGCACGGAGGAAGAGAGATATCTTGCTGTTAACCTAGAAACTGCAAAGTGGGAATTAGCTGATGCGGAGAAGGAGATTAAGTGGCTCAGATCTGCTCTCTCTTCTTCTGAAAAGGAATATGAACAAATTCAGCAGGACATTGAGGATGCTCAAATTGAATTGGACAGTGAAAGGTGGTCTTCTAGTATTTTGGAGATTGATTTCGTTTCAGTTCCAAGAGTTAATTATGTAGCATCTTATCTTATTATTACATGCATAATGTCATTATCAGATTTGTCGATATGATGCATAATTTAGGACCATCATTGAAAACCGTGCGCATTTCGGGGTTTCTATGTTTCAATACTTGAGCATATTTTATCTCTTTAGGAAGGTTTCTTTACATTCTCAACTGAAAGCTTCTGCTAACTAATGGATTTTGTCGTTCAGAAACTCTAGGAAAATCCTTGAGGAAGAGATCGAGGAACTAAGAGCATCTGTTGCTGAGATGAGTTCTGAAACTGGGGAGGCTGCAGTTCAGAAACTTCAAGAGGAAATCAAGTTTTGCAAGTCTATATTACAGTGTCTCGTTTGTCGTGATAGGCCAAAGGAGGTGAGAAAATCGCGCTTATCCAACTCTTTTCATCTCGTAGTTTGTTGATCCTTCGTCGCACTCGAACATGACAGATGTTTCATATTCAATTGTCAGGTTGTAATTGTAAAGTGCTATCATCTATTCTGCAATCATTGTATCCAAAAGAACCTCGAGATCCGCCATCGGAAGTGTCCTGCATGTGGAACTGCATTTGGTCAAAACGACATTCGGTTTGTAAAGATATGAAAGACTTATTCCCATACAGTGTAGTCAGTGTTTAGGTTGTAGATTTTTCTCTAGAGATAAGAAAGGAAAGAAGGCAAAATAGGCTCAGATGCCCAACTCCAAGCCCATCCCTCAAAGAAGTACTCTGACTCCCGAGGCTATACCCCGGAACTTAAGACAATGTTCATATTTTAGCTTAGTCGCATCTTCTTCGGTTATCCAATTTTGCAGCTTCAATGCCCTTCGCCTGTTAGGGGTTATGCTTTATTTGTTTGTAAATATTGAATGCTTATTTTTCATCTAATAGAAGGAACCAAAATTTATGGATATATTTTCTATAGCCCCACAACATCCCAAGAGACATGGGGCGGGGCTTGCCTCACGTCTTGTGTGACATTGGGCTTGTGACGCCCCTAGCATGGCTCTGCCAGTGGTCGGGATATCATCGCCACTGCTAATTGACTGCCTGAAAAAGATCGCAGATGCAAATAACTTTAAAATGCTTGACGCGGTTATAGGCAAAATACACATCGGCGAGATTGGGGTGGTGAGTTGCTCGCTCTGTTCGGCGTCTCCCCTAGGAAGATAGGAGAAGACATAGGTGACTATTGAGGATTGGAAAATCTAAATTCCCTGTTAGGTACGATATATAGACGAAATGAAGAAACAATTCCACAGTTAAGCATCTGCAGAAAAACTCTTCTCCATTTCATTAACAAATTGCATTGGTTTTAGCATCTCGCAGTTAAGGACAAATCCTCGAATCGAGAAGATATAAGGCTTTATATCAGATCACCAACAAATAATCATCCAAATGCAAATTAATGTGACACGACAAACAGAGAAGGTTAAAGCAATTGGAATCCAAAGACTTGATAAGCAAATTTTTCTCTTATCTAAAACAAAAATAGGAGCACAAACATCAAACATATTTTTCAAAAACTGAAGAAAACAGAAATTTTACTCACACTCAGATTAGGGGGGAAGTTTGAAAAAAAATCCTACTTAGAGGACCTAACTGATCAGAAAACCATGGAAACAACTTTGATAATTAAGAAGTACTTTTCCAAACATCGAATGAAAATTGAACTACATTCATTTTCCCTATAACCAATCTGGTTTTGAGATCATACGAAAAAGAAACAATCATCTGAGGAAAGAATTTACAGAATTCATAAATCACTTCTTTATGCAAAAGTAGTGACAGACTTGAACACAAAAATTATTTTAAATAATAATAATAATAAAGAACTAATTTTTATTTCATATGGGATTCAAGGAGTTTGTAACTGAAGCAACATTTTTATAGCGGCTAGAAGGTCTTTCATTCAGTCAATCAAAAGGAGAAATTTCAAGAAAAACTGATTACATACAAATAGTTGTTCATTTCAGCCCCCACAATTGACTTCTTATTCGTAAACAAAACTGGTAGAAACAATAAAAAATGATCCAATGCCCTTAAATTTGGAGCAAGTTCTCGAGTTAAAATAGATACACTTCAAAATCCCTTTTGGATCAAGGGTTGCAGAGAAGGATCTAATTTCCCCCTATATATTAGATCAACAAACATATCTAGTGTTGGCGCATCCGCAGTGAAACCCCTATCTAACATTTCACTAGCATGCTACACTGCTCTTGATAGATCATGACTACGGGCAAACCCTCGGATCATTGAATTACAAGTGACATTGTTTGGGGGGGATCCATTGCCTTCCATCTGTCCCTGCAAGTTTATGGCTTCATCAACGAGGCCTCCACCAAGAAGCCCATCGATCAATATGTTGTATGTTCGCACATTAGGTTGTATGCCCTTAGATGATAATTGGGAAAAGAGATCCTTTGCAGCTACCAAATTTCCGGCTTTACACATTCCTCCAATGAGGATGGTGTATATCACAATATTGAGTGGCAACTTCTTCTCTTCCATATTTCGAAATAGTGTCATTGCCTCCTCAAGTTGTCCATTTTTGCATAGGCCATCGAGTAAAATTCCATACGTTTGAATATTTGGAAGCGGCCCACAATCTTGCATCTTGCAAAGTAGCTCCATAGCAGCCTGAGTTCTCCCTACTTTACAAAGGCCGCTGATAAGAGAGCTGTAAGTAACAACATTTGGAATTAATCCCTTGCATATCATTTCTTCGAACAGTGTAAAAGCCTCATTTATCCTCTCAAGTTTACAATACCCATTGACCAAAATATTATAACTAAGCACATCGGTTTCACAACTGCCAATCATCATATCAAATATTCTCATTGCCTCGCCAATTTCCCCTCGCAAACAATAACCATTCATAAGCGAATTATACGTTACTGTATCAGGTTTGACACCTCTTTGAACCATGATTTTTAGCAGACCCAGTGCATTTGCAATCTTCCCCTCTTTGCAAAGCATGTCAACGAGGACGCTGAAAGTGCATACATCAGGGGTGGGTTTTGGATCTACCATTTCATTAAACAACCTTGAAGCCTCTTTCCACTGACTCGCCCTGCATGCTCCACGAATTAAAGAGTTGTAAGTAATGACATTTTGATTAACACCTTTACTTACCATCTCCGAGAAAAGGCATAAAGCATCATCGAATAGCCCCTCTTTACAAAGGCTATCAATAACTATGTTATAGCAAACTAAGTCAGGCTCGCAGATTGCATCTTTGTACATACGCCTTAGCAACTGTAGAGCTGCAGTAGAGTTGCCCTCTTTACAAAACTCATTTATCAATATGGTGTAAGTGATGGCATCAGGCTTACAACCTCCCCTAGTCATTTTTTCATAGCATTCTCTTGCCTCGTCGACCTTTCCTTCCGACAAAAACCCTTTAATCAGAGTAGTCATGGTCACGGTGTCGGGTGCATAACCAGATTTAACGAATTTCCCCAAGACAGACAGACTGAAAGCCATGAGATTCAGCTGACAGAAGCAATTAATCACAAGGTTGAGACTGTAATCATCAGAGTGGATTCCTAGAAGACCCATTTTGTGGTATAGAGAAACGACAACAGAATAATGTTTCATTTTCGCAATTTGGCCCAACAACTGAGTGAACGAACGACAGAAGGCAGAGGACGCTTCGGAGCATCCGATGAAACAAAGCCAAAGCCTCTTCTGGGTTTTCAATCTCATTATAGTTTCTGCCATGTTTGCTTCGATAAACATCATCTGAATAGAATTTAGAATGTTTTCGAGCTACAGAAGTCATGGACAGAGCAAGAATGGAGGAAGGTGAAAACATACCTCCAATGCCATGGAAAATCCCACCATCTCTGCTGAAGAAAAATCGACTTGCTTTACTAACACTTTTCTGCAACTTCAACATCTCTCCTCGTCTCTTCTCATCTCAGAGTTCAAAGTGAAGATGAACGGCCAATTGAGACTTGTTCAGAAGTTTCTGCGTCTGGGTTTTCTTCTTGTAGATCCGAATGAGAAATGGGTATTGTGGAACGCGGTGTGTTTCGTTGAAAGGGTAGAGGTTCCCCCAATGAACATCTTTTCATCGTTGCAAGATGGGTTTTTTTTTTTTTTTTTTTTCCCGAATCATCTTTGGTGTGGGTTTTTTTTTTCATGGAATTTATTTCTATGGTGCTAGATTCTATTTGATTTATTTATTAATTTTTTTGTTTAATTCTAAATAATCAAATTAAATAACTTGCAAGTTAAGTGGTAATATCATGCTTATTTCATTTAAAGATATAAAATATGAATCATCTTTCTCTAAATTAAAAAAAAAAATATTGTGCTGTCGAATATCTTTATTTAGTTATGTCGTGAATCTTAAGTTATTGTACCTATATGTGTGTTTGGTAATTCGTTTTTTCAAATTTACCATAAATATCAAAAGTAGAATTTTGAATCTTTTTTGAAAATAGCTTTTGGGTTTTTTTTGGTAAACTATGTAAGAAATTATCGTTTTGAATCTTTTTTGAAAATAGATTTTGGATTTTTTTTGGTAAACTATGTAAGAAATTATTGTTTTGAATCTTTTTTTTTTTAAATAGATTTTAGATTTTTTTGGTAAACTATGGAAGAAATTATTGTATACCAAAAAAAATTATTGTATAATAACTTACTAGACATAATTTTTCATTTAATAAATGTTTTAATACACACATTTTTCATTTGTAATAAAATGTTTCAATGCATATTTTTTCCATATACATAATTTTCAAAATGGTGGTTCTATTGACACAACACTCTAACCTTTTTACACCCCTTTTAATCACACTCTCTATTAAATTCAAAATGATTAATTTGTTTAATACACACCCTTTTTTTTTTTTCAAAATTACCAATAACTACTACAAAATAAGAAGCACTCCATCATTTTAGATTTCTTTTGACACCCATTTTTTTTTAATATACTTTGATGCTCTATTTGTAGGTTAAATTAAAAAATTTTGAAGAAAAAGAAAATTTCAAAAAAAAAAAAAACCAAACAACATTACAAATTCATATACATATGATAGGTTAACTTAAAAATTTTACATTAAAAATTTAAATAAATAAATAAATAAATAAGCAACATAACAGATCCATATATATAGATGACCAACGGAGGAAAAACAACGGACAACTAAAAAACAAAAAACAAAAAACAAAAAAAAAAACAAGAAAAAAAAAACTAACAACAACTACTTAGGGTGAACAATATATAACTCAATAAACAGTGAAATACAATATACAACAAAAAAAATCAACGACAACATAAACAATATACAGTAAGAAAAAAATCAATTGCACATTTAACATATTTATAATTTTTGGACTACTCATAAAAAAGTGAAAATTAAAGTTTGTTAAAGGTTTTTAAGTAGTAATATTTGTAAGTTGTTTATTTGGGAATTTGCATATAGGTGTGTATAGAAAAGAAAAAAAAGTACATAATTGAGTTTTTTTTATGATAGAATTTTATTTATGTAATTAAAGTGTATAATAATTATCTTTTTACATCCAGGGTTGGATGGATGACAATGGGGTGGGTATTTTGCTAAGTATATCCCATTTATTCATCGGGTACGAGTCCGTTATATCCCCTTTAGACTCCACTCCAACTTCGGTTGTTGATGTTTGGTTGGTAATGACAGGATAGATTTGTGTAAACGACTGAAGAAACTAGTATAAAGGGCCTGACTCTACTATATCTAAAAAGTGTTCCTCTCTGTAGAATTGAAAATTAGGAAATAATAGGGCCGCCAAACTATCAGATTCTTTTTATTAACCAACTAATAATAATAATAATAATAATAATAATAATAATAATAATATGATGAAATGATACTTGTCCTTTTACGTCAATTTGTTTGAGGTTTTTGTAATTAAAATTTTTAATTAATAGTGGGTGTGCAAATCAAGAGAAAAGTGTACTAATAAAACTATTATTTTCTGAATTTATAACAGTAAAATGTTTTTTTAGAAATACAAGGTAAGAAAAATAGATAATAAATTTCTAACTTACTGTATTTACAAAAAAGTTAGTATTTTGTTAAAAATAAAAAAATGCCGTATTTTTTTTAAAAAGGTTAAAAATAAATTTTAATTTGGTTATTTATCTGTAATAATGAAAACTAGACTTCATTGTTGAGGATATCGAGTAAATTTACTCAACGATGCAAGGATATCTATGCAGAAGCAGGTGCTTCTCAAATTCTGTTACAAGAAGCAGACTTTACTAAAACACCTATAATTTGTTGTAGATTCTTTAAGAATCTAAAAAGCAAACTTCAAAAATAATATGAAACGGGTCTTAAACTCACTACCAGATGTGTAAAACCATAAAGAAACGGAGAAGAAACAGAGGTCCACCCGATAGGAATTAGAAGACTTAGTAGGACAAGAGCCTAACTCTCTTCTCTAAAACAAGAACGTAGGAGCCAAAAAAATCTAACATATTTTCCAAAATTGAAGAAAACATCTTACATTCGCATTTTGGGAAATGATGAAACAAAATGAAATCCTCCAAACAAGAGGCAGACATATCAAAACCCCGTGTAAACAACTCTGAGAAAGAATCTGATTTTGATATTATACAAAAAGAAACAAACCATCTGAAAAAAGAATTTACATACATTCATAAATCACTTCTATATGCAAAAGCATTGACAGACTTGACCACTAGAAAGAGAGAAAAAAAAAAAAAAAAAGGCATCTAACTTGTAATTCGTATGAGATTCGAGGAGTTCTGTTACAGAAGCAATATTTAGCGTTCGTTTGGATTGTTAGTTGAAGTTAAAATTTTTAAATTGGAGTTGTTTACTTTTTAAAAACTAATTATAATTTTTATTGACTTTTTAAAAAATAACAAAACTCCAGTAAAAAAATACAGTTTATTTGAGTTAAATTAATTTCAAACAAAGCATTAGAGTCTACAACAGTTAGAAGGACTATCATTCAGTCTATCACAAGGGGAAATTTCAAGAAAAACTGATCACATACAAATAGTTGTTCATTTCAGCCCCCAGAATCAACTACTTTGTTCATTAACTGGTAGAAACAATACAAAATGAGATATCCAAGGACCTTGAAGAAGCAAGTTCTCGAGCTAAAATAGATACACATCAAACGGTTTTCTCCCTTGCTCAAATTCTCTTGAAATGAATCACACCTCATAAATCCATGTGAATCAATGGTTGCACAGAAGGATCTAATTTCCCCTTGGAAATCAAATCAACAAACATATCCAATGTGGACACATCCGCAGTGAAACCCCTTTCTAACATTTCATTAGCATGCTGCACCGCTTTTGACAGAGCATGGTTACGGATAAATCCTCAAATCATTGAATTATAAGTGCGACTGTTTGGGGGGAATCCATTCCCTTCCATTTGTCCCCGCAAGTTTATGGCTTCGTCGATGAGGCCTCCGCCAAGAAGCCCCTCGATCATTATGTTGAAATGTTCTCACATTAGGTTGTATGCCCTTAGATGATAATTGGGAAAAGAGATCCTTTGCAGCTACCAAATTTCCTGATTTACACATTCCTCCAATGAGGATAGTGTAGATCACAATATTGAGTGGTAACTTCCTCTCTTCCATATTTCGAAATAGTGTCATTGCCTCCTCGAGTTGTCCATTTTTGCATAGGCCATCGAGTAAAATAGCGTACGTTTGAATATCTGGAAGCGGCCCACAACCTTCCATCTTGCAAAGTAGCTCCATGGCAGCCGGAGTTCTTCCTAATTTACAAAAGCCACTAATAAGAGAGGTGTAAGTAACAATATCTGGAGTTAAGCTCTTACATATCATTTCTTCAAACAGTGTAAAAGCCTCATTCATCCTCTCATGTTTACAACACCCATTGATCAAAATATTATAACTATGGACATCAGTTTCACAACTGCCATCCATCGTATCGAAAACTTTCATTGCCTCATCAATTTCTCCTCGCAAGCAATAACCATTCACAAGTGAACTATACGTTACAGCATCAAGATTCACTCCTCTTTGAACCATGATTTTCATCAGACCAAGTAGTGCATTTGCAATTTTCCCCTCTTTGCAAAGCATGTCAACCAAGACATTAAAAGTGCGTAAATGACGAGTGATTTTTTAATCCACCATTTCATTGAACAACCTTAAAGCCTCTTTCCATCGACTTAACCCGCACGCTCCATGAATTAAAGAGGTGTAAGTGAAGACATCAGGAGTGACACTTTTAGAGGTCATTTCTGAGAAAAGGCTTAAGAATCAACAAATAGACCGTCCTTACAAAGGCCGTCGATAACTGTGTTATAGGAAACTAAGTTAGGCTTGCAGATCGGATCTTTTTCAATACGCCTTAGTAACTGTACAGCAGCTGTAGTGTTGCCCAATTTACAAAACCATTTAGCAATGAGTTGTAAGTAATGATATCGGGCTTAAAACCTCCATTAGTCATTTTGTGAAAGCATTCTTGAGCCTCATTCACCTTTCCTTCGTGCAAAAACCCTTTTATTAGAGTGGTCAGGGTCACAGTATTGGGTTCATAACCAGATTTAACGAATTTCCCCAAAACCGACAAACTGAAACCGATGTGGTTCAGATGACAGAAGCAATTAATCACAATGCTGAGAGTATATTCATTAGGCATGATTCCTAGGACACCCATTTTGTTGTAAAGTGAAATGACAATCATCACCATACTTTCTCTGGGAAAGAAACTAAGGTATATATTATTATATCAGACATAAAGGATTTTTTTTCTCATTACTCTCGTGAGTTCCAAGCAAAAAATAAAAAAATGAAAAAATAAAATAAAATGAAAAAGTGCAGAAGTATGACTGATCCAAGAAGAGACAATGAGCAAGGAGAAAGAGAGATGGTACATGGCCGAAAAAGTAGAAATTTTCAGTGGGTCTCACTTTAGGTACCTCAAGTTTTATTCCTATTTTATTGTTTTTAAACTTACTAGTTATAGACACGTGTTTAATCAAATTATCAAATAAAAAATTTAATTGAAAGATATTATGAAAAAACAATAGTGTAGAGAACATTAAGGAGAAAAATATATGACTACATTTTGACAATAATTTTACGGGGAAAGTCTGTGGTTGAGGATCTTTACTGGAAATCCCTTTTTTAGGCCATTGAGATTTAATTGAACGGTTGAAATATTATTGGTGTACCATATTTATCATGCATCTTACCTCACATTAACCTTCCCACCCAAAGTCTTCTCCGTCACCCGCGATGGACATCGACGACCCAACCCCGGCCCCCCACCACTGGCCCCAGTCCCGACCGCTGACGATCCCCCTCCCTCTCTCTTCCCCTTTCTCTCTCTTTTCCCGTGGCCTCCCACCCCCGGCGCCCCCCCCACCGGCCCCAGCCCTGATCGGCCCCTCACCCAGCCTGGCCGCCCCCACCCCCTCTCTCTCTTCCCCTTTCTCTCTCTTCTCTTCTCTTTCTCTTCCTCTCTCTCTCTTCCTTTTTCTCTCACTTCTCCCGCGCGGTGAGAGGGGAAGAGAAGAGAGAGAAAGGGGAAGAGAGAGAGAGAGAGGGTGGGGGGCGGCCGGGGCTGGGGCCGGGGGTCGGGGGGGGGGCTGTGGGAGAAGAGAGAGAAAGGGGAAGAGATAGAGAGGAAGAGAGAGAGAAGAGAAGAGAGAGAAGGGGTGGGGGGCAGCCGGGCTGGGTGGGGGGCAGGCCGAGGCTGGAGCCGGTAGGAGGGGCTGGGGCCGGGGGTGGGGGTGGGGGCCCGTAGGAGAAGAGAGAGAGGGGGGTCACCAGCGGCCAGGGGTGGTTCGCCGGCGCCTGTCGCTGGCGGTGGGAAGGTCACCGGCGACGGAGAAGACTTTGGGTAGGAAGGTTAATGTGAGGTAAGGTACATGATAAGTATGATACACCAACAATATTTTAACTGTTCAATTAAATCTCAACGGCTTAAAAAAAAGATTTACCGATAATGACTCTCAAAGGGTCTCTACGACAGACTTTCTCAATTTTATGTTAGAGAATAAAATTTAAAAAAAAAAATTAGAAGTTATAAATTGTAGAGAAGTTAGTAAATCACATAAAAAAAAATTAACTATGTGATGCTATGAAAAGATAATAATTATGAGTATAAAAAAAAGTTTGAATAAGAATACATATAATATAAATGATTTTAGTAGAGGCAA
Organism: Ficus hispida; assembly: GCA_025413025.1. Classification (NCBI taxonomy): domain Eukaryota; kingdom Viridiplantae; phylum Streptophyta; class Magnoliopsida; order Rosales; family Moraceae; genus Ficus; species Ficus hispida. The sequence goes on from CM046363.1 coordinate 7,792,723, forward strand.
AAGAAAAATGAAAAATAAAATAAAATAATAATGAAAGAAAGCAAACAAAAAATATAACACATTAGATATAAGTAAAAAATAATATCATTTTAAATGGGTAAGAAGAAATTTTTTAAAACAATACGAAGAAAGTCAAATTTAAAAACGAAAAAAAAAAAGTAGGAGTGACACATGAGAAAAGATGGAATCATGAATTTTTTTTTTTTTAAGACAAATACAAAAAAAATGAGAATTAAGAGTCAAAAAACAAAAATTAACTATCAAATTTTCAAATAGGGAATTTCTTAAATAGGTTAAATAAAAAGAAAAAAATAGCAAAAAAAAAAAAAGATAGAAAGAAAGGAAAAAGAGAAGTGAAGGAAAGCCAAGTAAAAAATAAAAAATAAAAATAAAAATAAGTAAAATTTGAAAGAAAAAAAGGAGGGAGTGACACAAGGTGAAAAGATAGAGTAATTATTAACACTTTTATATATGTTAAGATTAAGATTAAGATTATGTGAGTCCTCTTATTTATTTGATTTTTAATTATCTTTAGTTGCTTATCAGGTTGTCTTTCTCTACTTTTGTTTTATATGACATGTGTCACCATCACAATTCATCACACGTTGTTGAGATTTACAATTACAGAACTATAGTATAATCCATTTTTGGGTATTTTCTAATGAGGATTCACCATCACAATTTTATCATGTGTTTCAACGTTCAATAGAAACTTAAAAATTTGTGATTTTTTTTTTAATTTTGTCCCTACAAAGTTTGAATATGGACACATTTGATATATATTATTTTAGTAGGGACAAAAAGAGAATGAAAAATAAAATTAACAATAAAAGAAAGCAAATAAAAAAGATACTAACATATCAGATAGAAGTAAAGAATAATATCATTTTAAAAGGGTAAAAAGAAATTTTTTAAAACAATATGAGAAAAGCGAAATTTAAAAAGAAAAAAGGAGGGGGGGGGGGGGGTGAGATTGACACATGACAAAAGATGGAGTCATAAAATTTTTATTTTTTTTAAGACAAATCCCTTAAAAAATCGTATTTGAGAATTGAGAGTCATAAAACAAAAATTAACTATCATATATTTAAGATAATTTTTTAAATAGGGAATTTCTTGAACAAGTTAAATAAAAATAAAAAAAATTAGACAAAAAAAGGGGTGGAATTGAATGAAAAAAAAAAAGGAGGGAGTGACACATGACGAAAATATAGAGTAGTTTTTAGCACTTTTATATATGTTAATATTTAGATTAAGATTATGTGAGTCTTCTTATTTATTTGATTTTTAATTGTCTTTACCTCCTTATCAGGTTATCTTTCTCTTATTTTTATTTTTTGTGCACCACATGTCACCACCACAATTCACGACACAGTACCGGGATTTACAATTACGGCACCATAATAGAATCCATTTTGGGTATTTTCGAACTAGGATTTACCATTTGATCCTAAAATCTCATGTGTTTCAACCTTCAAAAGAAACTTTAAAAATTTATGATTTTTTTTTTTTTTAATTTTATCCCTACAAGGTATGATTTTACATATATATCGCATCGAATTTTATACTTTATAATGTTATCAAATAGAAGGTTGACTCTAATATCTTAAAATAAGGTTGCACAAACCCGTCATGCACACCGCACCATCCCCGCTTTTCTAGGCCTTGGCGGGTTCACCAGCCCGCCAACATTTTGTTACAGGCAGGTGGTGGATTAAGAATTTTCGTAGCGGGTTCAACCCATCCAGCCGGCCACTTTTTCTTTTTTTTTTTTTCCCTAGATGTTAGAACTCCTTTTCTTCAAACACAAAAGAATAATATCTTCAAATGTGAAGGACGTACATTGTGGCTGCTTCTACTCACAACTCACAACTTTACTAAAGATATATATATATATTTTTTTTTTTTTTTTTTTTGATAAACTGAACAGAGAAAATTAGAAACTTTAGTGTTTAATTCTTTTATTCACAAAAAATCAATTTCAGATGGGGTTTTGGGCTTTGAAGAAGTGATGAAGGAAAGACGAGGGTTAACATTAAAATCAGTTGTTTGATTGTTTGCTGCCCTTCTTTTTCTCTTCTTTTAATCAACAAAACCCGTTTGGTCAAACACAACCCAATCCGCCAGCACTGCCCATATGCCGCCCGCAAACCGCCCTACACCCACCTGCCTTCCTTGGGCGATTTGTGCTTTGAACTCCGCTAAACCCGACATTCAAAAAACCCGATCCGTCGCCGCTCCGAAACTTCCAACCCGCCTGCTTGTTCACCGACGAAAGAATTTAATGCAAAGGGTATTTTATGAAACGGAGATTTACAATTTGGCCCATGACCTTCAAATTTCACCCATCTCTTATAGTTGTATTTTTGATATTAGGAGAGTCCAGACGCTAGAGACACTCTCTTTTGTGCCTGTCACTCGGTCGGAGATTCGCCGCCCCATGTCCGCCAATGTCCGCCGTGTGCAGAGCACTGTCCAGGTACACTACCACCACACCACCTTCTATTCCTCCAAAATCCCTGCCTCTCAGAGCTTCGATTTTCTTTACCAATTTTTGCCCTTCGCTAGTTGTCCCTGTTCCCACTCTTTGAGCTCCGTCAATCCCAACGAGCGCCGCAAAATCGCTGTTGGGTTGTCGAAGATTATCAAATCCCACAAAGGCTATGTCTTGAAGGGATTTTCTAGAGACTTCTCTCCGTCTTTTCTTGTTAAGATTATGAAACTGTTGGGCACTCGAGAGACCGCTTTTGCGTTCTTTAGACTCGCGTTTAGGGACGACTCCGATCCGGTTGTTCGCTCTTGTTGCGTCGCGGCGCATATTTTGGCGGCGGGGAACCTCCGGTTTCTTGCTCAGGATGTGGTTTCTTGTGTGATTGCTAGAATTGGTCCCAGTAGGAGTAGAGAAATGGTGGAGTTTATGTGGGCAGGTCACAGCAAATACGAGCCGGATTTCTCCATTCTCGATACGCTTATGCGGGGTTTTACGAATGCGGAAATGGGGAACGAGGCGTTGGAGATTGTGAGTAGGATGAGGGAGGTGGGACTGAGGCCTAGTTCGTCAGCTGTTTGTGTTTTGGTTAAGCTGTTGCTTAGAATTGGTGATATTGTAGTGTGTGGAAGTTATTCCGGGACATGGTTCGTAAAGGGCCGAGACCGAGTAATTATATCTTTAGTATGTTGATTCTTGGGTTCTGTCGAAAAGGGTTTGTTAGAATTGGAGAAAGTTTGCTACATGTCATGCGAAAATTCCAATGCGAACCTGATGTATTCGCGTACAACATCGTGATCAGGGCAAATTGCGCGAGGGGACAAACTGCCAAGGCGCTAGAGTGGATGTGCTTAATGAGTGCAAGTGGTTGTAAACCAAGTATAGTTACCTTTAATACGGTTGTAGATGCCTTGTGTAAGGAGGGAAATGTGGTGGAAGCAAGGAGGGTTTTTGACGGATTATGCGACTGTGGTCTTTATCCAAATACCATAATCTATAATACCATGATGAATGGATATGTTAAGGCGCGGGACATTCGTCAGGCAAACTTGCTTTTTGAAGAAATGAGAAGCAAAGGTATAGTTCCCGATGGCATAACATTCAATATTTTGCTCTCTGGTCATTACAAGTATGGAAGGGAAGAGGACGGTGACAGGTTTTTAAGGGATTTATCTATTACGGAATGTAGTTCTTATAGCTCGTTCTATGATATTTCAATCGTAGTGTTGTGTTGGGCTGGTAAATTGGACGAGGCCAAGAAATTGTTAGAGAGTATGCTTGAGAAGGGATTCCCTCTGAGTGTGGTTTCTTTTAACACAATAATTGCAGCTTATAGCCGGGCAGGGTTGGAAGAGAAAGCGTATGAAGCCTATAGGATTATGATGAGGTTCGGTATAAGTCCATCATCTTCCACATCTAGTTCCTTAATTATGGGCTTATCGAAGAAGGGGAAGCTAATCGAAGCCAGGGAACTTTTGTATAAAAAGATAGAGGAGAGATTTCCTATCGACAAAGTGGCTTTCACGGTGCTTTTGGATGGGTACTTCAGTATGGGGGATGTGAATGGCGGCCGAAGCCTTTGGAGCGAGATGGTAGTAAGAGGGATGTTCCCTGATGCTGTTGCTTTTGCAGCCTTTATCAATGGACTTTCGAAAGTAGGTTTGGTGGACGAGGCGTATGAAGCACTACTAGAAATGTCTAGGAAAGGATTGGTACCTAACAATTTCGTATACAATTCTTTGATTCGTGGGTTTTGTAACAGTGGGAAACTGGATGAAGCTTTGAAGTTAAAGAAAGTGATGAATTTAAAGGGTCTTCTTCCAGATATATATACGGCCAATATGATCATTAATGGGTTTTGTAAACAGGGAAGAATGAAGTCGGCGATCAATACATTTATGGAGCTGGGTCAAAATGGATTGAAACCAGATATTGTTACTTTTAACACTTTATTTGGTGGTTACTGTAAGGCATTTGACACGGTTTCTGCAGATCAAATCGTGAATAAAATGTACGCCAGTGGGTGGAACCCGGATATGACAACCTATAACATATCTCTCCATGGTTTCTGTAGTATTGGGAAAATAAACCATGCTGTTAAGATGCTCGATGAGCTTGTTTGGGCAGGCTTCGTCCCAAATACAGTAACGTATAATACTTTACTGAATGGAGCTCTAGGAGACAGACAACATAGGGCGTTGATTTTAACTGCGAAGCTGCTTAAGATGGCTTTTTTCCCAAATGTTGTTACAATAAATTTGTTGATGTCTCACTTCTGCAAGAAGGGGATGCCTGAGAGGGCCCTAATCTGGGGCCAGAATTTAAGTGAGATTTCATTTGATTTCGATGAGATCACCTACAAAATACTGGCCCGAGCCTATCGTCACATAGGGAAAAATGTAGATGTTCGTAAAGGAACATCTAGTCAGAGCGTCTTTTTGGAATCCCTCATGTACATTACATATGTTTATTTTTTGCAAAACAAACCGTTTAAAGAGGAAAGCCAAAATCCTCTTATGCTAATTGAAAGTAGCTGCGAAGGGTCTTGTTAAAAGTTGGCATGCATGAACATACTTGCAGTAAGTTTAGTAGTTCTACCATTTATGCATTGTGATTAACCCGATCCCACAACTTGGTTTTTCTTGATGAGTCGAACAAAAACTTGATTGGCGACCTGAAATACAGCTTCTGTTTAGACTGTAGTTAAAATTTTTCCGCGTTTCTTATCCCCTTTTGCTGTTATTGGTAAATGCTGTCCATATTCTCTTTCTCCACTGGTTTTGTTCTTATGATTTTGTGTTTATTGATTTCTCTTAATCATGGTTTTCTTGTTCGACTTGCGACATTCGAGTGTGTTCTAGGATGGTAAAGATGCCTGCGACTGATTTTACGTTTCTGTAGCTTATAGGGTCATTTTTCCGTTGTTGGTCATAAACATGCTATGGTGATGTAGCTGTTGCAGTTAAGAATTACAAGGGGGAGATATTAAAGCAATTGAATTCTCAGCTACTGGAAAAGGTAGTAGCTTTGTGCATATACTTTTGTTGGCTAATATGCTTATACACAGACGAAATATATATATATATATATATATATTGTTTTATATACAGGGCTTGCAGAGATATTTAGGTGGAATCTGCAAACTCCAAATTGCTAGAAAATGTAAATATTGCAGATCTGTTTTGAACCATCCTAAAGATATAATTTATTGCAGTAACATCCGTATGCTCTATAACTTGCAACTGGAATCACTTTAGTAGGCCCACCATGTTCTGAAGTGGATTCGAAGTATAGGTCTCCTTTCAGTAAATAATCTGATAAGAAGTTAAAAAATTAAAATTAAAAAAAAATAAAAAAAATAAAAAGAAGAAGAAGAAGAAGTACGGTACTAAACATCTCACACGAAAAGATTAAGTAGTGGGTTTATAAGCCCTTAGATCCCCTTCTTTACAAATTGGTTCTGCAAGATAACCATGGTGAGTTCTACTTCATGATTCCCAAAAAGTGATATCAAAGTTGTTCCATCATGTTGCGGTCATATTTTTGCTATACAAGTCTGAGAATGCATTTAGTATCTCAGCATGCGAGAAAGTTTTTATTTTGGTTTTACAAAATAGTTGGAAACACAATAGAATTCTTAGGGAGAAAGAGCAAAACATATTTTTAAAGAGTAATAGTAAATTATAACATAAAATTTTTAACAGAGTAATAAATATCATAATTAAATTTATGACCATACAATTCCAGGAAAACTTTTAGTCCTTCCTATTATCCTCTTCTCTTCTTTTCTCTCTTTACATGAAACTATGACATAAATTTGTTACTAAAAATTAACCGTAAATCCATTATTTTTATATAAAAAAAAAACCCCAAGAAAATCTAAGGATTTACTAGAAAATCTAAGGATTTTTGAAATCTAAGGATTTACTAGAAAATAAATGCTATAGTTTATTATCTTTTTTTAAAAACTTGCTATAAACTTCACAAATACTTATAAAATATACAATTTGCTATAATTCTTGGCTAATGTCTGACCTTCAGCTTCTTTCTAGGAAAGCATAATACAAAACTGATCTACAAGGATGGACACAAAATCCCTTCATCTAATTCATCCTACCAAACCAATCCAATCAATCTAAAAAAATTCTGATATCTAAATGCTATTGGATTGGATTTAGATGGTATTTTATTCATCCAATTAGATTGGATTGGATATTAGATGTTAATTTTAAAATATAATAAAACCAATCCAATTCGATATGCTTCTTATATGCATACTATTTACATCAATATTTCTTTTTTTTTTTTTTTTTAAACCCGTTTCCTTGGGCTTTTTTGTTTGACCTTTCTTTTACAAATACATCCTCAATTTTTTTTTTCTCTCAGACGTTAATGGCATATCATTTTCTGTTCTCTCACATTTTACTAACCCTAAAATTTCCTTTGTTACTCCACTGAAGACCCACGGACGACTGCTCATTTTTGAGCTCCAATCCCACATCACATTTTCTTCTCTGTGGCAATGTTAAGCTTACTATGTCTTAGGAGTATAGATCTGAGAGATATTTTTGTCTACTGTTATATTGGGCGTGATTTTGAATTATGTTATCACAATAAATGGACGATGGATTACTAAATTAGTATCATGAAAATGTGACTTATTATTTGAGTAAGTTTCTTAAAGTTTACCAGGTTTTAGTAAGTTGTTGAGAAAGTTTTGAATACAATTCAATCATCCAATTCAATCTAATCTGACAGATTTTGGATTGAATTGGACTGGATGAATCCAATACCCACCTCCACTGATCTAAATGTCTTTACAAGTATTGTTGTTAGACCAGATTGTCATCCTGTGTTTGATCGATGCCTCACGACAAGATTTGCATGACTGTGAAGGTCACAAATATCACTGGTTGGGAGATAAAAATTACATTATCTTTAGCATTAGCTCATATGTATATGTGTGTGCGTGTATATATATTAGTTTAAAGCATGTGTTTTGCATATGTTGAATATATTTGAGAAAATTTATCTAAATGTGAAAAAAAAAAAAGTAAGATAATAAATAAAAAGAAACAGACCAAAAAAAACAAAAAGGAAATCAACTAAGGACATGAAAATAACAAAAAAGACATGCAAAAAAGGAGTAAAAGATAAAAGGACTAAAACGAAAGAAATTTATCAATACAAAAAAGGAAATATCGGGAAAATATTAGTAAAAATATCGATATCCGTAAAACGTAGTTCAATTTTTACAAAATAACAAGAAAATATCAGAAATTTCGGGTGAAATTGTAACTTGAAAATTTTAATTTTTACCATTTATTATCTTTGTAAGCATATTATAATTATCTTCTACTTTGACTTTTTACAACCTTTGCACAGTTTCTTATATGTGAAAATAGATTGGGAAGAGATCACCATCCTAAATATAACATGTTTACAATTATATTCAACTCTATTCCAAATAACATGTTATGATATCAATTTTGTTTGAATCAGGATGGCATCCCAACAATATTTGAACCTCATAGGACTTCCTTTTAGTATGAAGATATATAAGATATAACATGTTTCTTATATAAAACTTGTGTATTTATGTATCTTTTTAATAATATATATTTTAAAGCATATTTCAGTAATTTTCATAAATTTTTCTGATATTTCCACTAATATCAATAGTATTTATGATATTTTTGTAAAATTAGACAACCGATATTTTCATCGACATCCATATTTTTATCTTTGATTATCAGTAACACAGTCTTACTAAACAGTATGCTTGCGTTTGGTTCGCCGGTTAAAATGAAATGTTTAAGTTGAAATTGATTGACTTTTAAAAAACTGATTATAAATTTTGTTGCTTTTCAAGAAAAAAACAAAAACAAAAAACAAAAAATAAAAAAAATACAGTTCAATTATAGTTAAAACTGCAATGTCAATGAGACTTATATTATTACAATAAATTAACGGTCCACCAAACATGTAATGTATAGTTTTGTCTATTTTTGCCTAATAGAATCCTCCTAGCACCATTTTTTTAGTAGCTAAGAATCCTCCTTGCACTTTGCTCCTTCAACATCCAAAATGTGTCAGAAAAGGAACAGCTCGAATTACATGTCCTTGTTTTGGTACTTGTTTGTTGGATCACATACAAGACAAATAAAAGACCTCATGTCAATTATCTCTTTTTTTATTTTTTTATTTTTATAATAAATTAATAATTTGATTCCTAAATTTTTAAATTTGTGTAATTTTGATCACTGATTTTTTGTAATTAGAATATCCTAAACTATCAAAAACGTTATTACAGTAGTTTTTTTTTTGTTAATTTTTGAATAAAATCTGTTAGTTAGCAATATTTTTTTGACTAAATTATTAACGAATTCAATCAAAAAATTAACAGAAATAACTATTCTATGGATAGTTTAAGGGCATTTCAATTAAAAAAAAATATCAAGAATCAAAGTTACATAAACTTAAAATTTTCAAGACTAAACGAGCATTCATCGACTTTTCAAAAAATTAGTTTCTTTAAGTTCGTTTTGGAGGGAAGTTGTAACAAAGAGAGAGGTGCTGCCTTTTGTCTATATGACCATATTGTGTAAAGTTCTAAGCTAATTTAACAGTTCTTCCAATAACTGACTTCACTATTAATATCTTAAACGTTGCAAAGCCAGCAACTAAGTTTCAACTTCATTTCAATAGAGAAGCCGTTAATAGCCAATTGTCTATTATGCATCTTGCTGCCTATAATTAACTAGTAATTTAGTTTTCGCCCCTCCCCCGGCCTCCTCCCCACCCCCCGCCCCTCGCCCCTCGCCCCTCGCAAAATCGTGATTTTCGGGGGCTCACCGGTTGGGGGCCGGTGGGGGAGGGGGGGGGGGGGACTGGGGGCAGCCGGGGTGGAGAAGAGAGAAAGAGGGGAAGAGAGAGAAGAGAGAGAAAGGGGAAGAGAGAGAGAAAGGGGGGGTCGTCGGCGACCGGAGTTGGGGCCGGAGGTGGGTCGCCGGGGCTGGGGTGGTCGGGGCTAGGGGGGTCGGGGTGGGGAAGAGAGAGAGAGAGGGGAAGAGAGAAGAGAAGAGAGAGAAAGGGGTGCCGGCGGCCGGAAAAAGTACCGGAGGTGGGGCCTTGGCATCGAGGTCGGTCGCCGACGGCGGAGAAGACTTGGAGTGAAAAAGTTTATATGAGGTAAGGTCTATGATGATAATGATATATCAACCATTCGATTAAAATCTAACGGTTAAAAAAAGAGCTCTATCGATAAGGTTTCTGGGAGAAACTCTACCACAACCTCTCCCATTTAAAAAGTTTCCTGCGAAAAATAATGACAAGAAGTGGGGAAAAAAAAGCTAGTATATAAAAAGGAGGGGAAGCCCAGAGACAAAGATGGCCGAAGAAACAAGCAATCTCAAATCTGGAGATTTTCTTCTTTTCTTTTCTTTTCTTTTCTTTATTTATATATAAATATATATATATATATATATATATTAAGAGTAGATTAGTCTCTTTCAAAAGCTATGCAAGACAAGCTGGTCAAAATTCGAACAAGATTTTAAGACGATAATAATCAATAAGATATTCCCTTAATTATACAATTAGAAGACTAATCAATGCAAAATGTAATATGAATGCTAGTATCAGGCTACTTTTTGTCTGCTTCATCTCCAGCTTACTTTTGCTTTGAATCTTTGCCCTTTTCTTTTTGGTATTTCCATAGCAACAGCCGTCATTTTTCGCTTATTAACTATTATTTTTGTTATTGATTTTTAAAGTTTACAGTGAGTAATACAAAGTTACTCCTGACATGAATCAGTCACTAAAAACACATTAATAATCGAATGATTAAAAACAATAATATCTACGGAGAAGGAAAGAAAAATACAGTTTTGTCTCCAAAATATTCCATGTTCTTTTGGATTTTTCGTTAGTAGAAAATCTAATACTACAAAATCATGGCCCTCGCTCGATCACAATTTCTATCGATTAGGGATTTTGCAAAAAAAAAAAAAAAAAAAAAAGTTTTATATGTGCTTGATTTGATAATTTGTTGAGGTACGTTTTTGTTACCAGATTTATAGTATAAATATTTTTCCTATATATGCTATCCGTATCTATACGTCACATCGGGCAACGGTGAATTTGTCGGTTGTATTACATGATATTTTCTATATTGCACTTGTATCTCTATTTATTGAATGAGAAAAAAAAAAAAAAAAAAAACCTTTCCATTAACCTCTTCTACCACATCCCAGTGAATTAAATTTTGAAAAAAAAAAAGGCAAGAATTATTAGACCGACAAGCCAAAAGGACCATTTTGGTAATTCCACATAAAGGCAAACAAACAAAAAATAAAATAAAAAAAGGAGAAAGAAAGAAATAAAACTAGGGAACAAATATCAAACGCCAACTAGCCAACAACAATACAGTAACATTACAGTTGAGAGACTCCATTAGAAAGGTAAATCCTCCAAAGCAATTCTGAACCTCACAATATATCCAAAAAAAAAAAATCAAAAGATTTTCACAGAGCCCAAGAAGAAGAAAATGGAACTGATCAGAAGAAGAAGAAGAGACAGTTTTGGTGTTCCAATAATCCTGGTCGTGTGTTTCGGTTCTGTACTTGTTTGTCTTCCAAGATCTGCAGAAGCTTACAAGAACTACACTGTTGGGGACTCCTCTGGCTGGTACGACAACACTGAAAAGCCTGGTGTCGATTTCCAGAAATGGACCGATGCCAAAAACTTCAGCTTGGGAGATTTCCTCAGTAAGTTCTCTACATTTTATATACATATTTATATATCTTGATTTCTACATATATTCATATTTATGATCTGCTGTGATAGTGTGTTTGGTTCTCTGTCTTTTGTAAATGGTAATTTTAAGGTGATTTTCAATTTCGTCTTTTTGGTTAAATTTTTAGATTTCTTTTGTTACAAGTACTTTTTTAGGATCTTTCTCTATATGGGTTTTGGGTGTTTAGTTTCTGTATTTCAATTGCTTCTCTGGTTTGACAAAATAGTTTTTTTTTTTTAATTATTATTTTTCTGGGTTTTGGTACAAATGTGAGTTAAATTCCTTTACTAAATCCTTGGGTTTTTATTTTTTTGTTGTTGTTCTTCTTCAAATTATTAACTTGCGAACTCTAATTGCAACTTTGGTTTTCCCCATTGCTATATTGCCTTTTTTTAATTGAAATAGCTTCCGTTTATATCGTCCGATGAATTTAAAATTTTTAAGTTGAAATTGATCGATTTATTAAAAATTAATTATAATTTTAATTATTTAAAAAAAATTAATTAAAATAATACAGTTTAATTAAAGATAAAATGAAACACGATATTTTTTTTTTTTTTTTTTGATGTTTTTCATTCTGAGAATGGAATACATGGAACGTGGGCAAGTTTGATTGTTTCTTTGGGTTGTGTGTGCTTTTAGAAGTTCCAAATAGACATGCCATGTTATGCTTTCCCACAATTCCAATCAATTTTAGTGCAAAAAGTGTATAAAATAAAAAATAACCACAAAAAAATAAAAGAGCAGAGATGTACAAGCACCAATGAAAATGACATCTGTTATGGTCACCCACTGGGGCACGGGATTTTACCTCATACCCTGCCTTGCTTCACGTGCTAGGCGGAATGCTCTGACAATTTTGTGTACAGGTCACACAACCTATATGCAACTTTATCTTTCTTTTCTATTTTTGGGACTTTCTACGGTATCTCTCCATTTTTTTCGTTGTTAGTTAAAATTATTGTTTTAATTCTAAAATTAACTTCTTAGTGATATAATTTATGCATATTTAGTAAAAAATTTACAATATATAGAATTACTCCTAATCATAAATTAAGTTATTAAAAAATTAATCAAATTATTAAAATAACTTATTTTTGCTATAAATTAAAAATTATCTATTTGATTTTTAACATTTTTAAGAAGTTACGATAATATTTTCTTGTGACTAAAATGTCTTTAAATCTTAAAAAAAAAAATGTAAAGTGGTCCTTTATACTAACAAGCATTAAAACTTTAATAAAAAAATCATATAAATCATAGATATTTAATATTTAAAGGTAATTAATTTTTTTTACATAATTCTAATTTATATATATATATTTTTACATAACTCTAATTTTTATATATTCCATTTAATTTGTAATATTTTTAATAAAAAGAATCATTTTACATCTTTTAAAGAGTTTATTGCGAGCTTTTAACCACAAAAACTGAGATCAAACAAATGGTTTATTCAACAGAGTCCCATCATAAACATTTCAGTTTATTTATTTATTATTTTTCTCTCCATTATTAGTACATGGAGACTACATTGTCCGACCTCTTTATACCGTTTTATTTTAATCATCAAATTCGGTTTGGGAATCAGAAATATCCCTTCTGGCATTGTCCAGAGAAAAATAAAAAATGAAAAAAGAAGTCGGTTGGTGGGTCCTTTAATTATTCCAGTTCAGTCTAGAGAGATGGGCTAAAATAAAGTAGTATTTAGTTAGGATGAGTACGTGGGTTTTGTTTTGTTAGTCCAAATATTATTTGATATTGGCAAAACTCAGTAAACTTAGCATTTGTTTGAAATCTTAGTTTCAACTTAAATTTTTTATTTTTATTTTTATCTTTTTTTAATAAAAAATTAATAAATATTATAATTAATTTTTAAAAAATTAATCAATTTTAATTTAAAATTTTCAATTCCAATTATCGAACCAAATGGATATTTAGATTTTGTTTTTACCAAAGCTGGCATAAATTCAATAGTTGGCCTTAATTAAGCGGCAGTTTGTTTTTCTGCTTAGTAAATATGCTTGGCGGGTTGTCAACATGTTCATACATACATAGTCCTCGTTTATAAAACATGTTCATATTTATGTCCAACATCTTTACCAATGTACATTATGCATGATATTCCACCAAAAAAAAAAAAAACAAGTGAAAAGTATTATTTATCATCTAACTAATGGTTTCACTGAGTAAATCAATATCCTTGAAATAAGGTTTTTTCCTTTTAATTTTGAAAAGAAATAAACTTAAACTTATGTATCTAAGAACGAAAGAAGACGGTTTCTGTTTTAACATTAGCCAACTAAAATTGCACTTATTAAGTCACTAGCCTGTGTTTCTCCCAAAAATAAAAAGACTAATTATTTGTCTTAAAGACAACAAAGATATAGATGTTTATATACATATATATATATATATATTTATATATATATATATTTAGAACATTCACTTATATCATATCGAAAATTCGAGTTCTCACGTAGGTTTGATATGTATTTGCTTATTGATCTCTTTGAGCCTTTAACTAATTAGCTGCTGAAAATCCAAAGGCAAGATCCTTTAATGTTGGTCTAATCTATAGTTTTACCACTGTACCCCCACCCCCCACAAAAAAAAAAAAAAAAAAAAAAATCTCTTTATCAGAAAGTGTTGGATTTACTTAGTGGGACTCAAACTTGAAAATGTTTGATTTTACTACTCTTGTGAACATTATTACAAGTCCACAACTATATGTCTCTATTAAAATTTGCTCTCAATTGTATGTGACATCTTTAATTTTCTTTTTATGCCGTATTTCTTATAGTAGAATTTACACTAAATAACAGTATAAGAAAAGTAATGAAATAAATTGTAAGGTTTTAAAATATTTAAAATAAATAATAAATTTATGAAGTGAATGAAAATTTTATTAAGTAAATGACATATTTCTAATACATAAATAAATTATTTATCTTATAAATCTAATATAAATGAATCATTTACCTGATAAATATATTATTTATTCTTAATATTTGAAAAACTGTCGTTGAGTTAATTATTTTTTTAAAACTACTATTTACGTTTTTTTTTTTCGTCTTCTAATTATCACTTTGGTTAATCATGCATTATTCTTAATCTAACATATGAAAATCCCCCCCAAAAATTATTATTTTTGATGCAGTTTTCAACACTGACACGAACCACTCAGTAGTCCAGACGTACAACGCCACAACCTACAAGCTCTGCGACTATGACGACGCCTCCGACAACGACACCATCCAGTGGTCCAACGCCGACCCCTCCAACACCGACACGCGCCCTATCACCGTCGCCGTCCCCCTCCTCAAGGAAGGCAAGACCTTCTTCTTCTCCGGCGACTACGACGGCGACCAATGCATCAACGGCCTCCGCTTCTCCATCACCGTCTCCCACGGCCAGGGCCTCCCCAAGAGCCTCCAGGACCCCTCCGATGACCAGGATGGCTCCCCCGGCCCCGTTGCCCCTCAGACCGGCGACAACGACTCCGAGACCGCACCCGATACGATTGTCCCCTCCAATTTTGACCATCCCAAAGAGGTTCCAGAGGCCGATGACAACGATCGCTCCGATTCCTCGGGTTCGGTAGCGTTGACGTTTGACGTGAGCCAGTGCATGTGCATGGCTTTGGCGGCAGTTTTAGGACTTGCTTTGGTTTAATTTCTGAGGAGCTGAGTTTTATTTATTTATTTATATATATATATATATATATTTGAGATATAAATTGATCATATAGTTGAGATTGTTCTTTCTTTAAAGGAATAAATTTATATATACGATACGTTAATTTATTTTCTGGTTGTGTGTGTATATGACCAGTACTGATATGGTGTGGGGGAGAGATTAGGTGTATAATTGATTAATAATAATCCAATGTTTTAATTGTTAGAGACTCTCTTCTATTATCATTGGGTAGCGGAAATAATAAAATTCCACATCAGAAAAGCACACGCAAGTATAGTGGTATAACTTAAA
The DNA here is from genome assembly GCA_025413025.1 of Ficus hispida. Taxonomy (NCBI): domain Eukaryota; kingdom Viridiplantae; phylum Streptophyta; class Magnoliopsida; order Rosales; family Moraceae; genus Ficus; species Ficus hispida. The sequence continues at coordinate 7,807,998 of CM046363.1, forward strand.
ACAAGTGAAGTATAATAGAATTACTAGTAATGAAAATTATGCTATTACTATGCATCACCACACTTGCGCAAGGGTGATTGGGCTCTTATTATATGGCGCACTTACACATCATCGCAAGGAGTCGAGGAGTACTCTCTTTTTCAATACGGTGTTTTTCTAGATTAAATCTAGACCTTTGATTTGATCAAGGACACGATCTATCGGTCAGATTTAAATGATTTCAAATTTAATTTAAATCGTTAATTGAATTATTACAATCTAACGGTCATAATTAAATTATGATGATCAATTTTTTACTGAAAATACACCTTTTTAATTTAAAATGCATGTATGTTATATCTGTTGCAACTCATGAACAAATATATCAAATGCTATAAAACTCTAGTGTCTGATGTCAGTTTCATATATTGTTCTGGAATTTAATAAGATTGCTACTTATTAAATTCATGAGTTTGTTGTATATTAAAGGTAATTTGTCAAAACATTCGATAGCAAACTATTTTTAGTGAGGGCAAATAAAATCTTAAGAAAAGTAATTCATACACCTCAAACCCTTTGATTTTCTCTTTTTCTGTTTCGTTTCTTTACACCCAAACAGTTTTCCACCACCCACCATTTTCAACATTAATACTTCTTCAAGCTATTACACAATTTTTTGTTTTTATTTTTTTGGTTTTCTATAGTTGTACTTGTACAACACAATTTCCCTTACTATTGGCTCGAATAATATTGATTATAAGTTCAAAAAAATAATAATATTTGTATTGATTATGTAAGAATTAATTATAGAGAAATGATGTGATAGAGATCGATTAGTTGGTATCGTTTTCAATTATTATAGATCATAATCACAACTAACCATGACAAAAGGTTTGTAACGAAAGTTTGTCGACTGAAAACATTTGTTATCAATATATATTTATACGCAATTTATGGTAAAGTATATTTTCATTTCCTATCAAAATAATTATATTTTTTTAATCATTAATCTGTATTAAAAACTATTAGTTTACATATTTTTCCTGTGATTTTAACCAAATCTAATGTTCAAAATTATTATACACTAAAAGGGCTTCTTAATAATTGAATGTTTTTCTAATAGAAAAAGGTATATTTGTGATTTAATATATATATATATATATATATATATATATTGCTCCATCTCAACAGTTTGCATAAAGTTGTCGGTACCAATCAATTATGCACATAAAGCTATAATCTTTAATCTTCAGCAGCATATATGAAAGAGTCACATTAACTGTTATATCCTTACCTATGCTTCATCCACGTGTCAGCATTTTCTTCAAACCAAATCTACCACTATCGTGACATTATGTGTTAGAAATTTTTAAATTTTTTTCTTGTTCGAACAAACTGAGTTTCTTTTTTTTTTTTTTTTTGTCAATTAAGTTTTAAGATTGGTTAGGCTGCTCAGTGATTGGTTTCTCTTTTTTATTCCATAAGAGCAAACAATAATCTAAACATAATTATTATAGATTAGCTAATGATAGTGTATATTTTTTTTAAAATTGTTAAAAAGAATACTATAAAGATATTTAAAAGGTCAAATGATTAAAAGAAGAGCATTTAATTAGTGGGTTTGTGTAGTGGTGGGTAAAGATTAGAGAATAAAACATTGGTGAGTATAATAATTGGTAAAGACAATCTCACATGGACGAGTTGTTGGGAATTTCCCATCATTGAAACGGATGGCTTTGCTGAGTCATACACTAACCAGCTCACACTGATTAAATCATTAAATTATAATAAATACCGGCTCAAGTAATTTGTTGTCTGACAAATGCCATATGTAAAAAAATATATGTATATATATGTACTATTAATAATAATTATTATTATTATTTCACTTTTACATTTTACATTAAATGAATTTTTCTCTATTTTAAATATCAATTTAGTTTAGATTCTCAATTCAAATTTAATTTTTTTTTAAAATATAATTTAAAATCCATTATCCAAGTAGATTCTTACTTTACATATTTAGCTTTTTACTCCTAATAGCACTCGAACACATGACTTTGAAAATAAAAGAAAGTTCCATCTTCCTCTCATTCTTTCCCTCTACTCTTACATCATCTCCAATACAACTGTCAATACCAATACTACATATATTTCACAAAAAAAGAAAAAAAATGAAAATAATATATTCGATATATTATCCTACTTTATACTCTAATTGCATAATACTATTACTATTACATATACCTTTTGTCACATTATTAAATTTTGAAATTTGTGAAAGTAAATTTTTGATATTTAGATAATTTGCATATAACAATATAATACTGTTCAAATAAAAATGTCAAGGAATCAACTTTAGCAACTGCTAAAAGATTACATTTATTTATATTTGGCAGAAGAGTCCCACACCAAGCAAGTCTCAAAATTATATCCAAAGTGGTTTTTCAGCCATTTTTCAAAGAAAAAATTACTTAAATAACCTTTTTTTTTTACTCATTGACTAACATAACACAAATTCACCATTCTTAATCAATATGATATAAAACTTTTTTTATTGATGTCTGATTTTGTATCATATTGATTTAGTAGTAATTTTTTATGTTATAGCATCTTTGGTTACATGCCATACTACCATGAACAACGCTGTAGTCCTAATAGGTTACCACTGGTGATCTAACATGCTACCGGTCATCAGGGCCGGCTCATGCAATTTTGGAGCCTTGGCCAACAATTTTGTTAAGGGCCCTTTTCAAAAAATTAGACATATTTGTTGACAATTTCTATCTTAGACAAACTTTTGCATTGCCAATTAGGCCCAAAAGCGAAACAATTGAACAAATTACTACAGATAAAGATGTAATATAGCTATCATAATATTCGAGCAAAAATAATCAATAATTTGACCAACAAAAAAAAAAAAAAGGTGTAAAAATGAAAGATATTACCCGGAAAACATGACCAAACAATTCAGAACTTCTTCAAACACTTCCAATGACTTTTCTAATCCATTTTCAATGAATTTTCTCTTTTCATTTATTTATTTATTTATTTTTCTAAAAAACTCATAGAAAGAATGGTGACGAGTTGGGAAGAGAAAAAGAGAGGTAAAGAAAGGAAAGAGAGAAAATTACATAAGTAGAAATTAGAGGTTTTTTTTAATAATAAAGTATTGTTGATCAAACTTCTACCAAAAAAAAAAAAAAGTATTGGTGATCAAACAGTTAATTAATCTATGATTTCCTCCTCCCAGTTATTTGATGGGATCATAAGATTACTTGTTCTTCTCGATAATATTTTATATCTAATCTAATCTTTATGAGATGGGTATGTAGGCAACCTTGATAAGAAAACCCTAAAGTATATAAATTTTATAAAATAATATAAGTACGCAACCCTCTAAAAAAAATTAGACATTTATATGAAGTTATAATTTAGCTTTAAATTTCACAAGATCAAATGTAGATCAGTTGAAATGTGTATAAAGATTGCAGGATTGAAATAGTAATTCCATCAAAATAGCGATAATAATGTCAGTAAACTCTTGAGACAAAAAAATCATTCAAGATATATTCATATATTTCTTTTTTTAAATAACTAATTAATCTATAATCTCCCCATCCTGATCGTTTGATGAGATTATAAGACTACTTGTTCTTCTTGATAAGATTTTATGTCTAAATCAATCTTTGTTAGGTGGGTATGTAGGCAACCTACTTCATGAGAAAGCCATAAATTATGGTTATTTTAAAAAATTATCCTCTACCTCTATTGTTTTTTCTTCCCTGAAAAAAAAAACAAAAAAACCAAGGATCTCCTCCGTTATCTTGGGTAAGAAGTTGCACTTATGGAACATAGAAACTAGATACAGAATATATATATATATATATATATATATGGAGTCCTGTGCTAAAAAAAGGTTTGTGAAAAATGATAATGTGCATCTAAATCACAAAAAAAAAAAAAAAAAAAAGTGCGACCACAACAGGAGCACACAGTTGTTGTTTTATTTTATTTTATTTTTTGATGAAGTTATTGTTATATTTAAAACCTACTAGTTTAAAACATGTGCTTTGCACATGAATTAGATATATTTGAAAAAAAATTATCTCAATAAAAGAAAATTAAAATTATAAGTTAAAAAAAATGGACCAAAAAAAAAAAGAGAGGCATAAAATAATACCAAAAAAATGAAAGGAGTAAAATGAAAAAAAAAAGACCAATATGGAAAGAAATGACTAAATTGTAAAATTTGGTGCCGAATAAAAAAAAATCGAAGGACCAAAAAAAAATTTTCATTTTGGTGCAAATAAAAAAGGACTAAAAAATAAAAAGGGGGGCATGATAAAAAGAAGAAAGAAAAAGGACTAAAATGAAAAACAATAAATCAATATAAAGAAAGGACTAAAAGGAAAATAAAACAAATTTTAAGCACCAAAAAAAAAAAAAAAGCAAATAAAGAACTAAACAATAAAAAAGTGAAGGCTTCAACCAAAACTAACCGTTTTGGTTGAAAAAGAGAGCACAATTACTTTCTTCATGCTTTCTATATATGTATAGGTAACTCTTAAATTATCACTTTTTATGACTTTGTTCATTAAAAAAAATTTAAAACGAAAAGTTTACCCATTATTGGACACATTTGGACGGATTGCTCAAGGTAAAATATCATGTATTGTAATTTAATCATGCTAAAATAAAATGAGAAATTAGGCCGATTTAATTGACAGACTTTCTTTTTTTAGTTAAAAATTTTAATGATCATTTTTTTGTCGATCAATTTCTTTATTGAAACTTTCAGCAACCACCACTGCAAATGATCATATCACCGAAGAAGACGAAGCCTCTTGAAATTAATAAATATACTAAAGGAAACCCAAAATTCACTATTCCTTCTACAGTAACGCACAGTGATGTACAGTGATTTTTATTTTTTTTCTCTCTGATTTTGGTTCATTAGCTACAGTGATGCACAGTATTCAACAGTGTTTTTGCTACAGTGAATGAACACTACATGAACAGTGAATGAACAGTAATAAACAATATTTTTAACTTTTTCTACAGTATAATGACTTTTTTACCCTTCATTACTAACTATTTTTTTCCTCTGCTACACTAATATGCCGGTTTTACCCTTTATTTTTTTTACAATTGACAATTTTATCCTTGACTTTTAGTTACTTTTACTACTTGATACAGTATTGGAACAACTTTGTCCTTCTAAAATTATTAATTGACGATTTTACCATTCGTTTGTAGTTGTTTTTTTTCTTTGCTACAGTGTTATCCCTGTTTTACCACTCTTTTTTTAGTTGCTTTTCTTTTTCCTACAGTGTGTTATCAGTTTTATCCCTATTTAGAGTTTTTTTTTCCTTGATATTGTTTTTGTCATTTTTTTTTCCGCTAAATTTTAGACATTAGATTCCGATCTATTGTTATATTGTGTTTTTCTCGCTATGCCTTTTTTTTAATTTTTAAACGATTTTTTACTTTAAATTTTTTATCTATATTTCAGATTTTTTTTGGGTTTTTTTTTGTCTTTTTTGTTCCTTTTTTTCTATTTTTTAAACACTTTTTTTTTTTTAAGATTCGACATGCATTCTTTTTTGTGTCTTTTTTGTTTATTTTGTTTTATATTTAAAAAATCATTTTTTTAATGTTTTTATATGTATATAACCTGACAAAAATTTATTTTTTTGTTTTTTTTAATCAGTAAAAAAGAGAACAAAATAAGATATATATTTTATTTTATTATAATTTTTTTTGTTAGAGTTAGTTTTTTCCGGTTCTTTTGAATATAAAGATTTTTGTATTTTTTTTTGTTTTTTGTTTTATTTTTGTTTTAATTTTTTTTCTTTAAATGAGTATTACTGCTAATTTTTTTTTTGCTTTTGTTTTCGTTTTTATTATTATTAGTACTATTCACTATTAAGGGAGATTTTGATAAGAATATACTTATTATAATTATAATATTTATTTTCACGAACTATTTTTATTATATAATACTCAATTTTTTTTACTTATTTTTTCTTCTTTCTCCGTGTAAGGCACGGGTATTAAACTCGTTTAGTACTAAATCAGTGATCAATTATTTGTCAAAATTAATTGAATATTTTACAAAAATAAAAAAGAAGACATTTTAACTAATTTTTAAATATTTCAATAATTCATTTAAGAACTCTTGTAAAAAGGATTATTTACCTCAAAATCAAACAAAATTTTAGATAATTTGTTAAATTACAAGAAAATCATACTCGAACTCAACTAAAAACTCCCTCTACACTTGAAATTCTAATGTTTTTATTTTAACCTACATTCCAAAAATAATTAATTCACCCAAAATGTTAATTAATTAAAAGTAAAAACGGATAAATTGCTCATTTGATCTCTCATCTTTCTACGAAGATACAATTTGATACCAAACTTTTTTTTTAATGTGACTAAAAGGTCTTTAAACTCTTTAAACTCTTTAGTTAAAATTTGAATGGAATAGATTAATGACACATAAGTTGAATTAAATAATTTTTTGTCAATTAATTTTAAATAATAAATCATGTATGATTAATAAGATATTTTTAATATGTTATATATGTGATATATTTCATTTAATTTTTATATTTGTTAATAAAAAGAATCAAATTATATATTTTTAAAGAGCTTAAAGATCTTCTAATCTCGAAGAAAAAAAAAACCATTATAATTTGGTAAAAGAAAAAAGTAGACACCAAATGAAAATTTTACCAAAAAAAAAAAAAAAATGAAAAAAATGAAAAAAGTGAAGAGAGCATAAAAGTTGTCCCGTTCCTTACGTTACTAAAGTCCAAGGCAGACTATAAAATCCCCCAATACACCCCCCTCAAATTCGGTTGTTTTTTTTAAACTCAGAGACGGTTCTTTTGTTTTGCTTGCGAAAAAAAAAAAAAAAATGGCGGAACCAACACCGTCGTCGTCGGCGCCGGTGCCCGCGCCGACCGCGAAGTCGGACGGAGAGATAGAAGAGATGCTGGATCGCATGCTTACTCGCCTCGCTCTCTGCGACGACTCCAAACTCCAATCCTTGCTCTCCAAGCTTCTCCCTCTCACCATTTCTTCCCTTTCCTCTCACTCCTCCGCCGTTCGCAACAAGGTCTCTCTCTCTCTCTCTCTAGCTCATTCATGTTCGCAGTTTCTACTTTCTATATGCAAATTATGCGCAGTTTGTGATTGAGCTTCTCCAGTTTTTAGGGATTTCAGAGCTTCTCGTTGATTCTAATTTAGCCTAGCTTTTGTTTTTTGGTGAATTCTTTGAAATTTCGATTGAAACTTTGATCTTGTGAACTTATTGTGGATTTTGAGGGTTTTTGAAGCGATGAAAAATAAGGAAAAGAAAAAAAAAATCAGCTTAGTTGATTTTTAGTCTTTGTGGACGTTGAAAACCTTTGTTAAGTTCTCAGAATCGAAAAATTTCGTAGGAATTTGGTATTTAAATTTGACTGCTTAGCCTTTGCAATCATCGAAAATGGGGAAAAAAAATGATCTTGCAGTTATTGTTTGTGCGAAAATGTTTAGTTTGTGCAGAATGTGGTGTGGTTTTAGAGTCTTTGTGGATGTTTGATCAAAGCTGTGAAATGACAGGTGCTTGAGATTTTGAGTCATGTGAACAAAAGAGTGAAACATCAGCTTGAGATTGGTTTACCATTATCAGAGCTATGGAGTATATATGCTGATGCTAATGCTGCTCCGATGGTTCGGAATTTTTGCATTGTGTACATCGAAATGGCATTTGAACGTTCACCTTCCGAGGTCTGTTCTCTTTATTTTGTTTGTTTATGTTGATAAGAAACAGCCTTTCATTGAAAGTAATAAAGTTAATACTATTTAAAAAATAAAAAATCAACCCCCGGTTAAATATTTCTGTAAATGTTTGACTAAAAGGTTGACTTAAAGATTACAATAGACTGGCTCTTGACTTGAAGTTTTCTGTAAATGTTCCTGATTAACAACAGGAAAAAGGAAACTTGGCACCCATGCTTCTGGTGAATGTTTCAAAGCTTCCTCATCAGCACCAAGAGATTATCCTTAGAATTGTTATCAAGGTATATTCAATTATATGTTTCAGTTATTTCTTTTTTTACTTGGTAATTCTGAGAATAGCTAAAGTAGACAAGTTTGGGGATTTCCATCCGTGTGGAAAACAGTATGACCACTCTAAATCATGCAATGTTGCTTTGTTTCAGGTTATTGGTGATTGTCATTCAACTCGAATTGATGATGAAGCTGTTGCAAAGTACAGGGAAGTTACTGATTCTCGGGACAGGGAACTGTTTGTTGAGTTTTGCCTCCATACAATTTTGTATCAACCATCATCTCAAAGGTCTGGAACTCGGTGTATTGCCTGAGCAGTATGTAGATTACGTCTATTCTTTAATCTTTCTTTCTTTTAGAATAACCTTTTTGCTATGATGAAATTCTTTAAGGACTCATGCATCTATGCAGCAGAGAATGCCCACCTGGACTTTCAATCTCTCAAACCAACCGTGTTACAGGGAAACAGTCTTTGGACAAAGATGTGCTTTTAATGAGAAAGGTAAATTTATTATAAATTAGGATTGGCAATTTGTGGGATCATAGATATCTTTTTATTTGTTTACTTATGTGACATCACATTTACAAATAAAAGCAATTAATCTGATGATTTATCGAAAGAAAAAGAAGTCAATATGCTGATGTTATAGTTATTATTGGTAAAATAAGAGTATTTTCTTAGAAAAGGAGAAAATACAACAGTTCATTAGAGGCCAAGGAAATTGAATGTTGTAGTGCTGGCGTGAATACAATTGGTTGTGTGTGTGGAAACAGGTAGGTCCACACAGTGTATAGGGTGCGTGCATGCATTTAGTTGTGTAGATCTACATACACGTGATACATAATGTAGGTATACAGAATTACCTATGCATGCATACGAATGATGCATGCATGAAATAAGCACACGTACACACAAATTATGGCTGGATATACCAATTCTATTTGTTAATAGAAACACACAAAAAATTGCTGATAACTAAAAGGAAAATGGTTAAAGAGGGAGACAAGTGTTCCACCAAACTAGTACTCCAATACAGGATATTTAAGATGGTAGTGTTCAATTATGCATGCATGCACGCATGTATGTTTAACTAACATGGTGCACTTCTAGTTCCTATAGATAAAAAGAACTCTATGGATATATATATATATATATATTCGCATGTTTTATGTGTGCCTGTGTATAAAATTTTTTTTACTACACATAGAACAAGAGACCTCTATGCCAGTGTCCAGAGTATGTTACTCACTTCGGTTTTCTTGAAGCAGTTGGGAATCTTGAATGTTACCGAAGGGATGGAGCTCGTACCTGAACTTGTTTATCCACTTTATCTGGCTGCCTCTGTCGATTTGTATGGACTATTTTCTTCAGTTACTGAGTAACTTATCTTTTTATTTAATTTTTCTCTGATGTAGCATCTTTATTTAGGAATTAGACCTATCAATGAAATGCTTAAATGACTCGCTCTACTATTGTGGATTGATTCCAGTCAAGAGCCTGCTATAAAGAGGGGGGAGGAACTTCTAAGGAAGAAGGCTAATGGTGCTAACCTAGATGATTCAAACCTCATAAACAAACTTTTCTTGCTGTTTAATGGTATGAAACATAAACCTTTACTGTGATTTTCTTTTTTGTTTGTAGCTTATTTGGTGAACTAATTACTGCATAATATTTGAATGTTTTCATTTTGTTATTATTCCAAGTTAGCATACTTTGCTGGGTTGGATGATATATACTCTATTTCATGCTTTGATGGAGGGAATTTCACTTTGTTTTTTTAATCTTTCCGTGATTTCACTTGGAATGCAGTTGAGAAATTATTACTATTATTATTTTTTTGGTCCCACTTCTTATTTCATAGTTAATGTTGACAGACATCTCTAATATTCTGTAGGTACTGCTGGTTCTCAAAATGTTGCTTCCGAGTATAGGGTCACTCCTGGGGGTCATGCTTTGAAAGTGAAGCTAATGTCTATTTTCTGCCGGTCCATTACAGCAGCAAATAGTTTTCCTTCAACTTTACAATGTATCTTTGCCTGCATATATGGTACATATTTTTTATTGTCGTGTCTTTTTTGCTCTTTCTCTTTCTTTCCCTCTCCGGATTGCAACTTTGTGGCTCTTTTAGGCCCATTGTTGTTGTAGCTTTTAATATATTTTTGTCAGTTGTGCTGTAGGAAATATCAGATGTGACATAAAGTAGCCAAGCATTGAAAATGTATTTAAAAAGGGTATTTGGGTTCAAAAAGCAGGATTTAAGTTGGAAAAACTGCAAGCAAGATGGAATTGATGTGAATGTCCAATTACCAAAACGTCATGTAACTAAATTGGTTTTACTTTGTTCTTTTCCCACTCTTTTCTTTCTCTATTTGGTTAAAAAATAGCTAATGGAAGGTAATTTTTGATCATATATATGATAATCAAGCTCCCGTTAGTTGTGTGACATATTATTAAGCACATATTTCAAATAACTAATTTGACAACCCTGCAATTATGTCCCTTCCATTCTCTTATCAACATTATAATCAAGAAATATGAATCAGCCAATAGCATTATACAGTTTCTTTTACACTTTATAGAGCTAAGAAATTTAGATTGATCACTTTATTCACAATTCACATTGTTGCAAGTAACTTCCTTTTGATTGCAAGAATCACAAACCTACCAAGTATGAAGTATCAAACCCTAAGCTCTTTCGAGCATGACAAACCAAGAAATATTGTTTCTTTGTCAAACAAAATGAGGACGACGAAATTTGGAAATCCTTATCACAATATATCTGTTAATGAAGGAGGAGAAGCTGCTTGTTTTCTTTTGATTCAAGAAATCAAGCTCATCTTGGATTTTTTCTTTTGATTTTCTGTTTGAGTTGATTTACTTGGGGGCAAGTGTTTTTCTTTTGCGATTATGTTGGTAGATTTCCTTGCGTGCTAAAAAAACAGGAAATAATGATTGTGCAGTCTTTATGATATATGTACTTATGATGTTTTACTTTTTATTTTGTAAACTATTTCTATTGTTCTAGCTTTTATGTTGTAATGAAATATACTTTAATTCACCTCGTAACATCCTGATTATATATTCATATGGAAAGGTATTAGCTTTTAGGTTTTATGTATTTTATAGGCTATCATAGGCTGAAAGTGAAACTTATGCTAATTTTGTTTTCTGCATCTTGAAAGGAGATGATACTACATCTAGGTTGAAGCAGTTGGGAATGGAGTTTACTGTCTGGGTATTTAAACATGTGAGCAATTTATTATATTCCATTTTGAGGTTCTGTTTTTAGGTTTCAGAAACTTTTTTTCAAATGTTTGGTTTGTCTTTAAATTTCTTTGTGCAGTCACAAATTAATCAGCTCAAGCTTATGGCCCCCGTGATACTTAATGCCATTCTGAAGTCGCTTGACAGTTATCCAAATTTAGAGTCAGGTTTGTCATGCAATGGAGCTTACAGCACTGTCTTGAAACAATATATCATACTTTTGCTATTACATGCGGTTCAATCTCAATGATTTGTTCTACGGAATTTATCAGATGCTACTGCCAGAGACACCAAAACTTTTGCTTTCCAAGCTATTGGATTGCTTGCACAGCGCATGCCTCAACTTTTTAGGTTTTTAGCTTTCTTTGCTTCTTACTTTCAGTACCAATTTCCATAGTTAGTTCTTTAATTGAGTGGAAATTTTCTTTCCATGTCCCTTTTTTGGAACTTTGAAATCTCAATTGAAAATAATAAGTTAGACGTTTTTTTTGGTGGAAATATCTTCTTCTAGAGATAAGATTGATATGGCCGTGCGACTTTTTGGTGCACTGAAAGTGGAGCCCCAGTCTCTTCGCTTCATCATTCAGGAGACTATTTCTTTCTACCTTATAGTATGCTGTTTATTGCTTTCTTGTTTCATGTAGCATGTATTGCATCATTTGTACAGTTCACTGATCCATTTCATTTGATAGTTCTGGTAACTGATATGATGCAAATACAACACTTAAAGAAAACAATTTGTGCAATTGGGTAATTACTGAATGTTGAAAAATAATGCAATTATCAGTCAACTAGTTACACAATTAACAAAATAGCCAACAGAAAATTTCACATTAAGGAAACTAGTTGAAGAATTCGGGAAAAGAATTCTGATTCTCATTGAATTGAAATTAAATCATTTACATCCTAATATATACAAACGTGGCTGACATACCAGACCATGAAATAGGAAACTAGAAATCCTATAAATCAGGAATTCCATAAAAATAGGAAACTGAAAAATTACAACATCTAATTAAGGAAAAACAGAAACAGAAACAAATACTGAAATCTATTCTAATAAATCCCTAACTAATATACTCGGCTACTTTCTACACTCCCCCTCAAGCTGGGTTGTATATGTTATACAAACCAAGCTTGGAGTTCAATTCATCGAAGCTGATCCTTGGCAATGCTTTGGTGAGAATATCAGCAATCTGAAGTTTTGTTGAGACATAGTTTAGCTGGACAATTCCGTTGTTGACCTTCTCTGAGATGAAATGTCGATCAATCTCAATGTGCTTTGTTCTGTCATGATGCACAGGGTTTTGGCGATGCTAATAGCTGCTTGACTGTCACAGAACATTTTAATTGTGTCCTTAGTCTCAATCTTAAGTTCCCTTAATAGCCTTTGGAGCCACATTCCTTCGCATATTCCTAGTGCAAGAGCTCGATATTCTGATTCTGCACTACTCCGAGACACAACAGCTTGCTTCTTGCTCCTCCAAGTGACGAGATTTCCCCAAACATATGAACAGTAACCAGTAGTTGACCTCCTATCAGTTAATTCTCCTGCCCAACTAGCATCCGTGTACATCACAACCTCACGGTTTTCAGATTTTTTGAAAAACAGACCATGTCCAGGAGTCATCTTCAAATATCTCAGAATTCTGTTCACTGCTTCTAGATGGACCTCACTCGGATTATTCATGTGCTGGCTCACTACACTGACTGAGTATGCAATATCAGGTCTTGTATGTGACAGGTAGATTAGCTTGCCCACAAGTCTCTGATATCTTCCCTTGTCAACTGGATTACTTTCTTCATTTCTGTTCGGCTTTTTGTTGGGGTCCATAGGTGTGTCTGAAGGTTTACACCCAAGGAAGCCAGTTTCTCTTAACAAGTCTAAGATGTACTTCCTTTGGGATATCACAATTCCCTCCTTAGACCGAGCCACCTCCATTCCCAGAAAGTATCTGAGAGTCCCGAGATCCTTGATCTCAAATTCTATTGCAAGCTTCTTCTTGAGTCTGCTAATTTCCTCCGAATCATCACCTGTCAAGATGATATCATCTACATATACTATGAGAATGGCTATCTTGCCTACAGGATTGGTTTTAACAAACAGTGTGTGATCGGCTTGACACTGATTGTACCCATTTCTAATCACAGTCTTGGCAAACCTGTCAAACCAAGCACGAGGAGATTGTTTCAAGCCATATAAGGATTTTTTCAGTTTACATACCAACCTGTTGTTCGAACTATTCTCCAAGCCAGGAGGTATAGCCATGTAGACTTCTTCTTCAAGGTCCCCATTTAAGAAAGCGTTTTTGACATCAAGTTGGTATAGAGGCCAATCTTGATTCACTGCAATAGAGAGTAGAACCCGAACAGTATTGAGCTTGGCAACGGGTGCAAAGGTTTCCTGGTAGTCTATCCCATATGATTGCGTGAAGCCCTTTGCTACAAGCCTGGCTTTGAATCTTTCAACGCTTCCATCTGCTTTGTACTTGACAGTGAATATCCACTTGCAGCCTACAGGGTTTTTTCCATGAGGTAATTTGACAAGAGTCCATGTGTCATTACTTTCTAGAGCCCGGATTTCTTCCTCAACCGCTTGTTTCCATGCAGGAACCTCAAGAGCCTCTTGAATAGAGTTAGGAATCTGCACACTATCAAGATTAGACACAAAGGCCCTGTAAGATGGTAGTAACTTCCCATAAGCTACATATTTCTCGATTGGATGACTTGTACACCCTCGAACACCTTTCCTGTGGGCAATTGGCTGATTAGAGTCATCAACCAATGGCACAAGAGAGTCATGAGATGAGAGTTCCATACCATTGTGATTGCCGAATGCAGGAGGACTTGGTTCTGGTTCTTGACAATCACGGGTCTGCACGTTGTCCTCTATGTGCTCGGTTGGTTTTCTCCTTCTGGTATAGACACGAAGTTCATGACTATTAGTGTCAAGTTGAGACGGAATTGGGACAGTTTCTGTGACAGGTACAGGGTCAGGTTCTGGTTCTTCGATTGGAGTCGGATGAGTGGAAGATAGAGTCATAGTGTTTGGGGCTAAAGAAGGATCGGCTTGGGTTTGGAGAAGATCATCCCAAATCTGATATTCCCTCGAGTTCTCCCCCTGAATTTCAGAATTGGGAAAGTAAGATTGATCTTCAAAAAAAGAAACATCCATGGAGTTGTATACTTTCCTAGTGATTGGAGAGTAACACTTGTACCCCTTTTTGTTAGAGGAGTAACCTAGGAAGATGCATTTGAGAGACTTGGGATCAAGTTTGGTGCGGTGTTGTTGATGGATGTGAACAAATGAAGAACACCCAAAGACCTTTAATGGTAAGTCAGAAGAAAAAGAGCTGATGTGTGGATAGGTTTTTATGAGAACATGACGAGGAGTTTGGAATTTCAGAACTCGACTAGGCATCCTATTGATGAGATATGTGGCTGTGAGTATGGCTTCCCCCCAAAAAAGTTTAGGCACATGCTTAGAGAACATAATGGCACGAGCTACTTCAAGCAAATGTCTATTTTTTCTCTCAGCAACCCCATTTTGTTGAGGAGTATCAACACAAGAGCTTATATGAATGATACCATGCTTGGAAAGATAAGGGCCAAGAATAGAATTGAAATAATCCTTGGCATTATCTGTTTTAAGAACTTTAATGTTGCTTTGGAATTGAGTAGAAATCATGGAATGAAAGGATTGGAATATGGTGGCTGTTTCGGATTTTTCTTTCATAAGGAATGTCCAAGTTGTTCTCGTATGGTCATCTATGAATGAGAGAAACCATCTAGCCCCGTTTATGTTTTTTACTCGTGAGGGTCCCCAAATGTCACTGTGAATTACAGAAAAAGGTTGTGAAGGCTTGTATTGTGAACTAGGATAAACATGTCGAATATGTTTTGCAAGCTGACAAATTTCACATTGGTAAAAATTGGAACTTTTATTGATAAATAATTGGGGAAACAACTTTTTAATGTATGCAAAATTTGGATGACCAAGGCGATAATGCCATAACATGACTTGACTCTCAACTGAAATAGAATTTGAACTAGACACAGAATTGGAAACAAGATTGACAGAATTTAAACTAGACTCAGAAAAACAACTTGACGGGTGAACTTGTCTACCGAGGAGATTACTTTCTTTGAGCAAATATAGGCCACCATGCATCTCAGCACTGCCAATCACCTTCCCCGAATCCACTGCCTGAAAATCACAACAATTGGAATAGAATTTAGTCACACATTTTAAGTCACGAGTAAGTTTGCTGATTGAGAGTAGATTGCAGTCTAATTTAGGAACATAAAGGACAGAGTATAGTTGAAGATCCTTTGTCAATTGGACTGAACCGATTCCTGCTACAGGTGAGAATGAGCCATCAGCTATTCGGACTGCAGAGTGACTAGTACATGGACTGTAATTTCTGAAAATGTTGATGTCTCCAGTCATATGATCCGAGGCCCCCGAGTCAACTATCCAAGGTTTTGATGCACTATTTTGGATAATTAGAGCATAGGATGGGATACCTTGGTGTGCTAAGAAACTGGTAGGCTGTTCGGCAGGTGAATGTGATGCTTGCCCGGAACTTGAAACCTGCACAATCATTTTCTGCAGTGCCTCAATCTGCTCCTTGGTGAATGGACTCAATTCTGCATTGTTGTCGGTTGTGGTGGCAGCATGTGCACGATTTTCTCTGTCATTACGCCTACTAGCTGGTTTCCAATCTGTAGGCTTTCCGTATATCTTCCAGCAATTCTCCTTGACATGACCAGGTTTCTTACAATGATCGCACCATGGTCGTCCTTTCCGAGTATTGTTCTGGGAGGAATTGTGAGTGTACAAGGCTGACCCTTCAACAGCGGCTGTGGTGTGATTGTCTGTCATCATCAGTTTCTTTCTGCTCTCCTCCCTACGAACTTCTGCAAACGCCTCCCGAGTAGT
Source organism: Ficus hispida (assembly GCA_025413025.1). Lineage (NCBI taxonomy): Eukaryota > Viridiplantae > Streptophyta > Magnoliopsida > Rosales > Moraceae > Ficus > Ficus hispida. Next base: position 7,824,248 of record CM046363.1, read on the forward strand.
TGGAAGAGGTTTAATTCCCATAATTCTCCCCCTGACTTCATCTAGCTCTTTATTGAGACCAAGAAGAAACCGAATGGTCCTTTTCTGTTCAACAATCCTCCTGTACAAAGCGGAATCATCAGAACACTTCCAGGAATGAATCTCGTACATGTCTAATTGCAGCCAACAGCGTGTGAGATTGTTGAAGTATTGAGTAACACTCAATTCTCCTTGCCGTAAGTCATACAATCTGGTCTCAATCTCAAATAATTCTGAAGAATTTTCAGTGCTAGAATACGTTTCGCGTGCAGCCTCCCATATCTCCTTGGCTGTCCGAAATAGCAGAAAGTTTTCTCCAACCTCCGTGGTCATGGAATTTATTAGCCATGACATGACCAAGTGATCATCAGTTTTCCATGCTCGGAATCTGGAATCTGTCGTTGCTGGTGCAGAAATTTCACCTGTGAGATGTCCGTCCTTTCCTCTACCGCAGATGTACATGAACACAGATTGTGACCATTGAAGAAAATTATGGCCATGAAGTTTATGAGGGGTGACAAGATGAGTAGAAGTATCGGAGGTGATAGGGGCTGAAGGATTAGGCTCAGATCTGGAAGTAACTTCTGAAGATGAGTGTGAGGCCATGCCGTATTTTGTCATGAGAGTACGGCAATGGAAAGAGGGAAAAATGGGATAGGCTAGGGTTCAGAGACCAAGCTCTGATACCATGAAGAATTCGGGAAAAGAATTCTGATTCTCATTGAATTGAAATTAAATCATTTACATCCTAATATATACAAACGTGGCTGACATACCAGACCATGAAATAGGAAACTAGAAATCCTATAAATCAGGAATTCCATAAAAATAGGAAACTGAAAAATTACAACATCTAATTAAGGAAAAACAGAAACAGAAACAAATACTGAAATCTATTCTAATAAATCCCTAACTAATATACTCGGCTACTTTCTACACTAGTCAACTCTCACTTTCTCAAGGAATTCTGTCGATTTTTTCAACAGAAACTTCAATTTCTCTTTTTCTTTCGAAAACTTAAGGATTAGTAATCCTTTTTAGGAATTGAATGGATTCGGTCTTATACATATGCGAGGAAGGTAATCAAAAAAGAAAGAAGATGAGTTCTTCTTTCTTTTATCACTTGGGACCCATGTGAGATGAAAGTCTCATGCACGGTATTGAATTTTAAGTGACAGGATAGTCGCTGATCTTGTTCCTTTCAGCTTTTCTTGAGGATCATTTCTCATAAACCTTACACTAATACTGACTTACCATTTGAGCATCAGGGAGCCCCAGAAACTGTGTTGAAAGATTTGGAGATGCTTTTGCTGAAAAGTTCTCAAGAGGTAATCTGCTCTTCTGTTTTGCTTTTCTGGCCTACTATTTGGAATTAGAAAATTCTTATCTGTTTTGGTTATGAATATCTCCTGCTTCATTCTTGTGCTGACATAGGAACAAAGTGAAGCAAGATATTGTACTGTAAGATGGGCAACGTCTTTGTTTGATCTACAACATTGCCCTAGTCGATTTATTTGTATGCTTGGGGCAGCGGATTCAAGTTTGGATATAAGGTATTGCAACTTGGCGCTGCTTATAGTTTTTACTATCTGTTAGGTGAAACAGGGTTTACCAAACACCTATTATGCTGCAGATAACTTATTAATCTAAAAGCAGCCCCCCAACAATAATACCAAATGGGCCCTGAAAAACTAATTAAAAGGTTTTGAATTCTTATGCGGGAAAAAAAAAAAAAAAAACTCCTTTTGAGTTGAATTGGGAGATTGAATGCCTTTAGATGTGTCAGCTGTAGCTTGTAATGTACGATACTTTAAAACAAAGGCAACTCAAATTGAAAATCATGTTTACAAATTTGAGATAAGTAGGTGTCATTGGTTTTAAACCTGATTAGGAGCTCTCGCACAGACACACACTTAATTGGGCATCCCTTACTTTTCCCTTTCCCCTTTCTCCAGGGAAATGGCACTTGAAGGCCTTTTTCTCTTGAAAGGTGATGGGCGAAGCATGACTGAAAAATCTGATTTACAGTATCCCAAACTGGGAGTCATGCTAGATTACATTCTTGGACAGCAGCCAAAGTTGTTAGACTCAACTGAGATGGGGGAACAAAGGCTTTTATTTCCTTCAAAAACATATGTCGTTATGATTAAATTCTTGTTGAAGTGCTTTCAATCAGAGTTGGAGCAAAACAAATCTATAGATGGATTGCCGGTGTTTCGATCTGCTGTGGAAAATATGTGTTTTCTGCTAGAACATGCCATGTCTTATGAAGGGTCTGCTGAGTTGCATGCCAATGCTTCCAAGACATTGATTGCGATTGGATCTTGTGTCCCAGAGGTCAGTATTGCAGACATTGTTTATTTGAATCCTTAACTCGCGCTTTTTTTTTTTCCTTTTCTTTGGGAGATGTTTCTGATGTGTAGGCATTTGTAGATGATAGCGTCTCACTATGCACGGAAAGTTCCATGGATAAAGCAACTACTTAGTCATGTGGACTTGGATACTCGTGAATCTGCAGCACGTTTACTTGGAATAGCCTCTTCTAATCTTCCTATAGATGCATCGTCTGCTATAATTAGTGAACTAATAGCCTCAGTTAGTGGAACACAGAAGTTAAGGTTTGTATCATCAGTGGAAGTTTTTGATTTGTTACCACAAATGAAAGTCAGCGTCTGTTTTGAAAATAAATCATAAAATGGAGTATATTAAATCAAGTTCGTTCAGGTTTGAGACTCAGCATGGAGCCTTGTGCGCAATAGGATATGTTGCTGCAGAGTGCATGTCTAAAACGCCTTCTGTAAGTCATATTTTTCTCCTGTTAATTTACATCTTTTATGGTTGTAGGAGTTCAAGTAATAATTTTGTTGACTCCTGGACATGGCTTTTCTGAGATATTTGACATGATGTCCTCACAGATTCCAAAGACATTGTTTCAGAATACACTCAAGTTTCTTGTTGATGTTGTTAATTCTGAGACCGCACCACTTGCCTCAGTTGCAATGCAAGCGTTGGGTCATATTGCACTGCGAGTTCCATTGCCATCACTTATTGTTGATTCTAGTTCAGGTATCTAGTTTTGACATGCTAATTATTGACATGAACCTCTGTTATCATTTCCGTGCATTGAGTTTTAAAATATTACCTTCGACGGTAAGTTTTTGCATTTGTTAATCTGCAGTTGAGATCCTGACAATTTTACTTGAAAAGTTGAGCAAGCTTCTATCAACTGATGATATTAAAGCAATTCAGAAAATAGTCATAGCAATTGGACATATTGGCGTGGAGGAAACATCAATTTCATGTCTGAATCTTGCCCTTGATTTGATCTTTCGTCTTTGCCGGTCCAAGGTTGGTAGAAGCACTTTCTACGCTTCTGTTGGCTTATCAGTTTCATCCATTCAGTTGCTGTTATTTAGTCGATGAATATGTAAATCTATGTTCTCCAATGTGAGGGGTACGAATTAGAATGCAAAGTGTTTTCTCAGAATAATTCTCTTAACTGAAATCTGGAATAGTCTTAACTTTATGTCCTTGTTCCAAAATCAGCAAACTAAACAGAATATCTGATGATAACCAAAGCATATAACTGGTGGAGTGGTTTTGATGTAATTATTAGGGTTTCTTATACATTGGTATGGCAAAAATTGTTAGGAACCCACTAGACAGACCTTAACCTTGCAAAACCTGCTTGCATAATGAAATGGACAAAATAGTGATTCAACAATAATTATTCATCTATCCTTTCAACTCTCCCTCCTTACCAAACAACATAAAAGATTCCTACAATCCTCTCCATCCTTCACTCCATCCTCCAACTCTCTCCATCCCTCCTACCAAACATAGCCTAAACGTTGCAGTGCCAAATTAGATTATAAAAAAGGAAAAGAAAGGAAGTCGGTTGGAGGTGAACTGATCCTGTCCACACTATCTAATTTAGTCTCTTTCTCCATTTGGTGAAATGCTTTTTGTCATTAATAGTTTTTCGAAGTACTAATGGCTGTTATGGATAAGAATCTACCCATTTATATGGCAACGTAGGAGGACTCTTGGGATGCTTTTATAGGGCGTCCAAATCAAATGGAAACAAGTCAGATAAAATTTTGTGTATTTTGATTTACTGGTTATTGCCATCCTATATCTGCTTGTTTTGATAGTCTTATCTTTAGGCTGTCACGTAGAAGCTTTCTTTCATTTTATTTTCTCAATAAAGCCTTTGTTATTGGAAATATATGAAACTGTTGTAGATTTGCAAGACAATTTGGGATTATGTTGGTTTTTGATTCATGAATGAGTGCATAAAGGTATAGGATGGTTTTTGACTCCCCTTTTATTCTTTTCTTTTTAGCAATTGGATTTATAGTTCGAAACCTCACAACTGGTTAAATTTGTTCTTTTGATACCGTGTCTAAACCAAATTTCGCCATAAGGATTTGTGTTGTTCATGCTTCAGATACTATAACGATTTTTCATGTACGCACTGGAACCTCTAATTTTGGCAGTTTTGAATTTGCATAGGTTGAAGATGTCCTTTTTGCTGCTGGAGAGGCTCTTTCATTTTTGTGGGGTGGTGTTCCTGTGACTGCTGATGTGATTCTCAAGACAAATTATAGTACCCTTTCCATGAGTTCCAACTTTCTTATGGGAGATGTGAACGTATCACTGTCTAAGTATAGCACGAATGGAACAAAGGCATCCAGTGAGGATTATCATTCCACGGTTAGAGATGTAATTACAAGGAAGCTTTTTGATGAACTTTTATACAGTAGCAGGAAAGAAGAACGCTGTGCTGGAACTGTTTGGCTATTGTCAATTACAATGTATTGTGGCCATCACCCTGCCATCCAGAAAATGCTTCCGGAAATTCAGGTTTGCCATTTACACGTGCAAAATTTTATGGTCAATGTCTTATTCTTTAATATTTTTTCGTTGACCTCTCATAGTGATCTGGACTTTGAATCGTCTGTCTTCTCTGATGGGCACTGTTGACCTCTTTGACTCTTCTTAAACGGTTATCACTTTCGGAAAACCATTCTTTGGTTTAAAACTGGTAAATATGAATTTACTGGGTCAGATGACTGTTTATACTTCTTGTGGAGTTCCCTCCCACGAAGAAGATGAGCAAGAAGGAAATATCTTTCAACATTCATGGAGCAGTTATAAACAACCTTAAAAGCTCCATGACGTGACTGGATCATTAAACAACCTTAGTGTGAGTACATTTCAGCTTAGTTGATTTAACACAGGTGAGTGGAAGGTCGATTTTGAACTGATTTCAATGACAGTTCATTCATAATGTTCCTGTAGTTAGGTCAAATGGAGTCCTGTAAGAGGTATATATTCCATTGTAAGATAGTGGTTAGTCTGTTTCTCTTTAGTAGAATGGATTGCAGATTTTATGGAGGTTGTTACTGCATACAAGATTGCTTATAAGATTCATAACTTTTGTCTATCTTCTCTTTAAATTTTTAAGTCAATGTGCAGAGAGAATTTAATTTAGTTTAGGAAAAAGAAGTTTTATGGATTATCATCTCTGTACTCCCCAAAATGCATTAATTCCAAACAAAACTGTTAATTTTGCAACGAAAAACTTTGCTCACAATTGAACCACACAATGTCATGAACTTTGTCCATTTAACTATTCAAAACATTTTAACTGAAGAATAGACTCTTGCAGGCCGTGACAGAGCCAATAATTCTTGTCATAGGGGCTAATAGCTAAAAACAAAATTTTAATAAGTTTAATGGGGGCTAAAATAGTAAAGTACTAATTTTTAGTGGGGGCTATTAAGATAAAATAACACACACGCACACATGTATATTTTTACAGAAAATAAAAGATAAAAAAAATCAATTGAGTGGGGGCTTGAGCCCCCAGTAGGCCTATATTGGTTCTGTCTATGCTTGCAAGAGCATGAAGGTGTAATTTGTGCTCAACTACCCCCCTGTTATTCCCGTTTTTCATTTGCAGGATCTTGTTACGACATCAAGCAGCATCTCCTCTAGTTTTTAAATCATAAAATTACTGCTTCAATGAAGTTTCACATTTCTCATAACTAAAACATAAGCTTGAATCGTCTAACTAAAACTTTTCATATGAATGCAGGAAGCTTTTTCACACTTACTTGGTGAACAGAATGAACTTACACAGGAGTTAGCTTCACAAGGCATGAGTATTGTGTATGAGCTTGGGGATGAATCGATGAAGAAGAACTTAGTAAATGCGCTTGTAAGCACTCTCACAGGTTCAGGGAAAAGGAAAAGAGCAATCAAGGCAAGTTGGTCTTTCATCTATCTCCCTGTCTATCGGTTCCCCCTCCCTCCTTTTGTTTTTGTTTTTGTTTTTTTGTTTTTCCTTAAAGAAACAAAATGTTATTAAGACAAAAAGAATAATGAAGTACAAACCAAGGAAAAAAAAAAAAAAAAAAAAAGAGGACAAGAAGTCCACCCAGATAAAAGGTTCATTAAAGTGGAAAACCTGAGAGAACAAGCATAAAAATTGAAAGAACTACATCAACAATTGTGACTCCCTATGTAAATCTGAAAAATGCAAATGACTAAGTTCTAGGTAATTTTAAGTTCTAAAATTTTGTGTTCTTTAGCTCGTTGAAGATACTGAAGTCTTTCAAGAGGGAGCTATTGGTGAAGGTCTTAATGGTGGGAAACTCAGCACTTACAAGGAGCTCTGCAATTTAGCAAATGAGATGGGGCAACCAGATTTAATTTATAAGTTTATGGATCTGGCTAATCATCAAGCTTCTCTAAACTCAAAGAGGGGTGCTGCTTTTGGATTTTCTAAGATAGCAAAGCAAGCAGGGGATGTTCTTAAGCCACACCTACGTTCACTAATCCCGAGGCTTGTTCGGTACCAATACGACCCTGATAAGAATGTGCAGGTAGACATCCCTGAACTTGGTGCATGATGTAAGATACGATTACACTCAAAAGCTGCGTAAACGGCATCTACATATATATTTTGTTGGCTGTTTCTTGGTGTGTATATTTTGTTAAATCATACTGTCAATCTGCTTACATACCCACCCCTGGTCTTAGTAAAATGATTTGGAATTTTCCATCTCAGTTAATCATACATAGGTTGGTACTCAGAGTTCGTAATTGCTCATTCTTCTGATGTTTCTAGGATGCAATGTCACATATATGGAAGTCACTTGTTGAAGACTCGAAGAAGACAATTGATGAATACTTTGATGTAATTATTGATGATTTGCTAATTCAATCTGGATCTAGGCTTTGGCGTTCCCGTGAAGCATCCTGTCTTGCTCTTGCAGATATCATCCAAGGACGGAGATTTGATCAGGTGATGTTTTAAACATAAAATTTTGGATTTTCTGACATGTTAATGGAAAAGTGTTGAATTTTCAGTTATTTATTAATTTCTTAAGAAGAAAGAGGTAACTTGAATGGAACTCAAATTTTCCAGTGTTATGATTTCTAGTACTCATGCTCGAATGTGACAAGATACTAGTCAATTTCTTAAGAAACGGATGAATTCTATCAAGTTACAATACTTGTCATGTAAAATTTAGATGAAAGCTTCCCAAGTATGCCTTGGACTTGGATTTCAACTTAAACATGTTACTTGTGTCATGTGGAATCCCATTCTGTTTTTATTCTATTTTTATTTTTTATTTTTTGGTTTTTGATAAAAAAAACTAGTATTTTGATAATTGAAATAGAAAACAGTACGTAGTGATTAGGACAAGAAGTCCACATGTTAAAGAGTAGATGCTTCACAACAAAACACCAGTAGAAAACCTAGACTTCAAAAAGCCTATTACATCTTTCCAATTCAACAAAACCAAAGGAACGTGAAAGTCATTAATGACTTTATTAGTAGAAGGCCAGCTAAATATTTAGTTTTCTCGAAAGGGGAGCATAAATCCAATTCTTTTTCTTAAAAAAATTTCCTGTTTGTCTCCATCTAGATGACCCACAGCAGTGATAACCGTACGTCTTCACAATTATTGTTGGAGGTTAAATTTTGGATGAAACTTTAGTCCCTGATTTTTTTTGTTTTTATTTTTTATTTTAAGTTAGTCCCTAAATTAGTCATAAACTCTGTAAAATTTAACTCCCATCTAATGGTCAGAGTTCATTGTGTCTCTTTTGGATAATCATGGACTCAATTTCCAAGAAGAAAAGGTTCAAGGATGGAAGTGCTAAACCACAAAATTCAAGGGGCACGGGTTCTTAAAACCCTATTATTATGACTTGGACGTGTGTTCTAATTGCGTAATAAAACTATAAAGTGTTCATGATGTTCATCATCTTTATATCTTTTCATCTACTGCATTTTAATGTCTCACCATATGATTCTTCGGGTGTATTTAGGTTGGAAAGCATTTAAAAAAATTATGGTCCGCAGCCTTCCGTGCAATGGATGACATTAAAGAGACCGTCAGAAATTCTGGCGAAAATTTATGTCGTGCTGTTACTTCATTAACAATTAGGCTTTGTGACGTCACCCTAACAGATATATCACATGCAAGCCAAGCCATGGATATAGTTTTGCCTGTTTTGCTTGGAGAAGGCATATTAAGTAAAGTTGACAGTATCCGCAAGGCGTCTATTGCAGTTGTTATGAAGCTTGCAAAGGTAACATTTCTTTTTGAAGTGTTTTTGTCTGTCTGTAAAGTTAAGGGGGACAACTCACAGGGGATTTCCTACTTCTTTACAGGGTGCAGGGATTGCACTTCGTCCGCATTTGTCCGATTTAGTCTGTTGCATGTTGGAAAGTTTATCAAGCCTTGAAGACCAAGGACTCAATTATGTTGAGGTTTGAACATATTTCATTCTCACATTTTGGAACGACTTCTTCTTCTTCTTCCTCTTCTTTTTTTTTTTTTTTTTTTTTTTTAAATGATTTTTTTGTTTGTATATGATTGTCTTCCAGTTGCATGCAGCAAATGTTGGAATACAAACAGAAAAGCTTGAAAATTTGAGAATTTCAATTGCAAAAGGCTCTCCGATGTGGGAAACTCTTGATCTCTCCTTAAATATTGTGGATACTGAATCATTAGACCAATTGGTTCCTCGTCTTGCTCAATTGGTCCGATCTGGAGTAGGCCTGAACACTAGGTGCGTGGCTATTTTTCTATAATTCGGAAATTGGAACATTTTTGGAAAAAATTGTTTGTCTCAACTTTTTCCATAATTCTCTCATTTTGAAAAAGAAAACTATCTTATTTTCAACTTACTTTGTACAGTTTTTTTTTTTGAAAAAAGAAAAGGAATCTTTTTAAAATCTTCTCATAGTGCACAATTTCCAACACCATTTTTTCTCACTCCAAACAACTTTTTGTTTTCAAGAAATTTTTTTTTTAACACATCCAAACACAATCTTATTCTCAAAAATGAAAAGACTTTCCATTTAAAATAAGAAAAATTTTCTTTTTCGAAAATGGACACTCCACCCAAACGGAGCCAGAGGAATTTTCTTTATTTTGTTCTTGTTGTCTGTGTGTCTGTGTCTGTGGGTACATTATTCCGGGCGGTGGATTGCAACTTATGGATTTAATTTTTCATCTTTTTTATCTTTGTATATGATTCTTTTGTCAATGAAAGCAAGTTATATTTTATAAAAAAAGAAAAAAAAAATCATCTGTTATCCATCGAAAAGTCCCGAGTGATAATGATGAGGAATAAAATTAGTTCGCGATGACATTCCTCCAATTTAAAACAATCAAAGAAAAAGGAAAATTCACAAATATTTTGTCCTTTGAAGCCCACAATGATGTGAATATTTTGCTTTCTGATATATGTAATACTGCCACGGAAAATATTGTGTGATCTGCAACTCTGCACATACTAAGAAAACTGAACATATTTAGTGGGATCCATGAGAATTATGAAATGAGTTCCTTCTAAGCAATTCCAGAAAGATGGAATTCATATCTTATGTATACGATTTTCCTTGAGGAGTTATCTAATTCTTACAGCTACTCTCTCTGACTTGCATGTTTCTCCCAGGGTTGGTGTCGCCAACTTTATTAGCTTACTTGTTCAGAAGGTTGGCGTTGATATCAAATCATATTCAAGCATGCTATTGAAGCTGTTGTTTCCGGTTGTTAAGGAGGAGAAAAGTGGAGCAGCTAAACGTGCCTTTGCTAGTGCTTGTGCAATAGTTTTAAAGTATGCGGCAACATCTCAGGCCGAGAAACTGATTGAAGATACTCTAGCCTTGCACACTGGTGACAGGAATGCTCAAATTGCATGTGCAATTCTGTTGAAAAGCTATTCATCCATGGCCTCGGATGTTCTGAGTGGATATCATGCATCAGTCATTCCGGTTATTTTTCTATCAAGGTCTGACTCTTATCTTCACTTCTGCCATGAGATTTTTAGTGAACTCTGTCTCTGGCAAAACATAATTATTCGGACACATCGACATTCACGGGGTCATAAACTCTCCTAGAAAAACCTTTCTGGAATTTTTGTGCGGTCTCCTGGTGAATGGCCTTGCAATAGAGCCTAGTAGTCAAACTTATTTGGCTACTTCTATTGCTTAAGATTGATGTTAAAGAAAGATTGATTCGAGTGTGGTAGCTCTTGGCTGAAAGCACTCACTGACAAGATCCATTAAATAATGTGCTGAAAATCATATTCGTCTCTGTTTTTAAATTATTTTACTTTTATTTGATAGTAGAATTCCCGTTTGTTTCTTGTTTTGAAAATTGCTATGTAAAAAGGTGTGGTGTTATTTTATTTTGCTTGCCATCGGAATTTAATGTATTCTGGCACAGATTTGAGGATGACAAGCATGTTTCTGGAATGTTTGAGGAGTTGTGGGAAGAAAATACGAGTAGCGAACGGATAGCCCTTCAACTGTATTTGGGAGAGGTGGTCTCTCTTATATGCGAGAGTATTGCGTCATCATCGTGGTCAAGTAAAAAGAAGGTAGACAAATATATTAATTTGTCTCTTTTCTCTCTATAATGTTATTCTTGTTTTTCCTTTTATCCCTGCCCATAGATTTTATCATTTAAAAAATTCCTAATCAGTTATTTGTCTCACTTCTTTTTCAAAATTTTTGCTCACGTGTGAATTACTGACTTTCAGTCGGGGAAGGCAATTTGCAAACTAGGTGAAGTTTTGGGTGAATCCTTGGATTCTCACCATCATGTATTACTCCAAGCTGTTCTGAAAGAAATTCCTGGGCGTTTATGGGAGGTAAGAAGCTCCATTTTGTAATTGTTTGTAAATGAATTGATAACTTCACGGGATTTTGTTTCCTCATTCACGAAAAAAGAAAAAAACAATTTTTAATGGAAAAAAACCTTTTCATTGATTATAAATCAATTACAAGGAAAGAGGATGAGAAATCCTCAATAACAAAGAGACAGCAGAAGATAAAAATAATCCATACAAAAAACTAAACTGGCAATCTAATTTTCTCTGAACAATTCTAACCTCAGATACCCACTATCTACCAATTACATCCATCCGGTTTAAAACAATCAACGAGAATGGAAAATCCTTGGAACACTTTATCTGTTGAAGCCTATAAGGAAGCTAAATATTTAGCTTTTTGAAAAATATCAATCAATTCCTTAACTCTTTTCCTCAAAAATCCTAGAATTTCTATCCTTTCAAATGGTCCATAATAAAGAAAGCACCATACATTTCCACAGAACTTTTGCTTTTTTATTGGACCCCAATCCGACCATGTCCTCCACCATCAACGATTGACAATGCGCTGGAAAGACCCACATGAATTCCGCTTCCTTTAGCAATGTCTTCCATAAGGTACTCACCACTTCACAATGAAGCAACAGGTGATCTAATGTTTCGCCGTTGTTCCTGCAGAGAGCACACCAAGAGGGAGACAGTGCCAAATGAGGATTTCTCCTCTGGACCATACCATGTCACAAGTGTTAATCTTACCATGAAAAACCAGCCATGCAAATACTTTGAACCTATAGGGAACGCTAGATTTCCATATGAAACTAAAGACTTTGGGGTTTCAGGGTTCTCCACTAACGAAATTCACTAAAAAATAAATATGAAGAAAGATAGAGTCCTCAAAACAAAAGCAAATTAAAGCGTGTAAGACTAGATTATAGTCAAGTTCTAGAAAAAAAAAAATGATAATCAATTAAAATTCAGATGGAACTGGGAGAATACAAATCCTGCAACTTCAAAATAAAACACACATTAACTAGAATACATATTATCACATTTAGGGGGATTTAGGCTACCAAACGTAGGAATAATTGTTAGATTGTAGCCAACACGTTTCAGATGTAAGATTTGTCGTCTCCTAGATTATCGCTCTACAGGATATGATTTTTAATCTATTTATTTAGTTAATTTATTTTGCAGGGCAAGGAAGCTTTACTTGATGCAATAGGTGCTCTTTCGAAGTTTTGTCATGAAGCCATATCCAGTTATGATCCTGCCATTCCTCATGCCATTTTGAGTGTGGTATCTTCTGCATGTACCAAAAAAGTGAAAACATACCGTGAAGCTGCTCTCTCCTGTCTTGAGCAGGTAAATGTTTCATTGTTGTTGCAGTAAGCATCTTAAATGCCTTAAGAGATTTGCATGGTATTTCTAATGCTTAGTTATATGAAGTATATATAGGTCTGTACAGTCATGTACTCTAGTTATTTGATTAGTTCTTGAGAGATCCAAATGGTTTTTAAGGAATGAATTGGATACAACTAAGCCTTTATCTTAATTAATCTTTTAAAAACTCAGGTTTATAGTGCAGCATAAATGTTCTGTTGATGCGTTTTAGTGAAAATCAAATTCTTGATTTATTTAAATTTGGTTAGACCCCCCCTTTTTGGTTCATCCAAAAAAAAAAAAAAAAAAAACATTGATTGGAATCATTAGATTGAATTAGGAAATACCCTTTTTCTCATCAGCTTCACGGTTGAAGTTCAGATCACAGAGACACTATTCAATTCTGTAATTGTCTACTATCTGTTCGTTGACTTCAGGATTTCAGGTCCTCTCCATGAAACATGTTTTCTGGAATTTCCTACTTATCCCCTATTTATTTATTTTTCTATGGATCTTTGGTAGTATGATTTACCGATGATTCTTGTTTTTCCCCCCTCAATTAATTCTACTTCGAGTTGCCCATCTGCATCTTGAATGACATCTTATTCCTGTCTAATTTGTTCCTCGGTGAATACTTGCTTTTATCCTTTTTCAGGTTGTAAGAGCCTTTGGTCATCCAGAGTTCTTTAATTCAACTTTTCCACTGCTATTTGAGATGTGCAATTCCGCTGCGCCCAACAGGTCTGGGAAAGCAACTTTGGCAAGTGATGCTAAAGCAGGTGCTGAAAGCATTTCAATTGAAATGTTAAACTTTGATTCTCTTCTTGATATGTAAAGTGAATTGAACTGCATGATTAAACAGGGTTTACTGGGCAACTTTGAAATGCGGGCAATGCATTCCTTAGGCGTGTCTAATTCTTTTATGGCACCAGTGTATTATTTGAAGTAGCCTAAATAGAAAAAAATCCTTTTTGTTTCATAAACACTGTCAATCCACTCCAATTAGCTTTAACTTAGTGCTAGTTTACCTGATAGCAAATTTCTGGTTGCCTATTTGGTCTTGTATCTGAATTCTTACCATCCTAGTTCAGTAGTTTCTCCAGTTTAACACATGAAAGGCAGAAGGCATATTTTACTTTTTATCATGTGGTTAGATGGCATGTAATGGGGATGTTGGACTGTATTGTATTGGCTTGACATCTTTTGCCTTCTATCCTAACTTGTCAACAACACAGTTATAGCGCACTCAGAAAAATTTTCTCCCTTTGGTGCGCTTCAACTGTCGAGAGTTCTTGGTTTACCAATTATAATTAGGAGAAGGCATAAAACTATTGTTGGCCCACTTCCTAACATCTTAAGCTTTGGGGATAAATTGGTATACTAATATGGTATCAGAGTAGGTCAAACCCTTGTAATCACTAATTATCCCCATTAATGTCATCACGTGTTGGACCTTTAGTGGTCTACTAGGGCCTGTTGAATTATTTGCATGAATTTAAAGTTGTCTCCATTTTTGTGTTTTATGACTAAATGATGATCTGGAATAATGTTAAAGCTAATCAATTTGTGAGCAAGTTTCTCTGTTCTGAGCCTAACATGCTTTGTGGGCAGAACTAGATGATTTTGAAGAGACTTCAGTTCCAAATGACAAAGTTTTGGAGTGTCTGACATCCTGCATCCATGTGGCGCATGCAAATGACATTCTTGAGCAACAGGAGAACCTAATTCATCTGCTAATAACTTCCTTGTCACCTGGTTTTCCTTGGACTGGTAGCCTCCCTGTCTTTCTGTACTCTTCTCTTAATTACAAGATATTTATTGTGATAATTAATTTAATATGTAACGTCTTTGTAGTCAAAATATCGGCATTTTCGGTGATTAGAGAACTCTGCTCAAAGCTCCATAAGGTTTTGGATGACTCCAAAGAAACCTCCATACATCCTAAGATGGCTTCTTTAGTTCAAAAGGTAATTGGACCGAAACTCCTCTGTATTCTTTTCAAGTGCTTGACTTCTCATTTTTTATTTTATCTTGTGTTCAGCTGTATGAATCGGTGTCACGTAAGGTGGTCGACTGCCTACATACAGTAAAGATTGCTCAGGTTTGTCAACTCATTTTTTCATGACCAGTAACTATTCAATTGACTAAACACCCTTTTTGATACATCTATTTATTCGAATATTATCATTTGTGTTTCCAAGTTTAGGTTCACATCAGTGCTTCAGACTGTCTTCTTGAAACCTTTAAACTATATGGAGACCTTCCGTCGGTGTACCGTACTGTGAATGTTGAGCTTGTTGACGAGGTGCTTCATGTGTATGAAATGGAGAAAAATGGGGAAGCAAAAACCTTGCTAAAGACGTGTGTTGACGTCCTTGAAAACCTCAAGCCTCATCATGTTCAAGAGACCTAAATGTCCAAGAGAAAAAGTATTAATAATGAAAAATAAAAAAAGGAGCAAGAGATCAAATGTGTTAGTCATCTAAACCAAATAGATTGATTTATATTTTGTTAGTCTTAAAAATATTGAACACTTCCCTGCCCCTTTTATACTGCAAAATCTTCACCTTTTATTTTATATTTTTATATTTTTTATTTTCTAGTAGGGAGGTAGGCTTGTGTTCTTTTTAAGAGAATTTATGCTTGGGGACATGGGAATACATGTACAATCAACTCAATTACATGAGGAACGCTTAATTATTTACAAAATCGGGAAAATTGGTACATTTGAAGTGATATATGAGCCACTATAAGGGTCAAATTATTAAACATGCATAATTTGCATCTTTTGATAAAGCACATCTCTGATAAATTATGCAATTCTATGATTTGGACCGATAATTTATGGTGGTTATTGGTATGGAATTTTATCTCTAAGTATCTCTAGTCGCATGAATGTGCCTTTTTCTTTTCTTTTCTTTTTCCCCCCTCTTTTTCTTTTCCTTTACAGAGTGGGGTTTTCTCATCACTTTGTCGTTAGTGCTTTCTTTCTTTTTTATTTTTCCTTCCTGAAAAGTACTAAAAAAAAAAAACTCTCTATGATGTTCCTACAATTTTTTATCAATAAAGATAATAATAAGATATTAAGATTGATTTCGGAGCAAAAGAAAAAAAAAAAGGGAAGAAAAAGAAAGGATATTATGGTTATTCATTGTGTTTTTCTGGCAATCTGTTCCTTGTTTGTTTGTGTTTTTAAACACAATTTCTAGGACCTGATCAAGTTAGGCTAAATCTACAATGATGTAAACAAAGTAAAATAAAACCTACACGTACTTCCTCATCAAAAAAAAAAAAAAAAAAAAGAAAGAAATCCAGCGTCTGGGAATCCGGCAAGAGAGGGGATCGGAAAAAACACCGGCCAAGCTCGCGTTTCAAGGAGCTTGGATTGCCGACCACCATCTCCAACTAGGCACCACCCGGATTTGACCCATCGATGCGAGTGTCACCAACACCCACGAAATCCACAACCGGAAGCTAGATCTGACGAATCTGAGGGAAAGAGTTGCAACCCACATGACGTGCGGCTGCCCTCCGCTATGGGTCGCGGCGGTGCGACAAAGTTGGTTCTTCTCCGGCGACCTGCTCTGCCTTCTTCACTGGGCTGGTGAATCGGAAGATGCCGGAAGAAAGAAAGAAAGACTGTAATGATTCGTTTCATGTTTGGGTTGAGTTTGAAATGAGATGTAATTTTTAAATTTGAATTAATTGACTTTTTAAAAATTAATTATAAATTTTATTGATTTTTAAAAAAAAGATAAAAATTTAAATGAAAAAGTATCGTTTAACTAAACCTGAATGTTATCGTGGGTTAAGTTTTTATTTTTTATTTTATTTTTGTTTTTTGTTTTTTGTTTTTTTTGTAGGTGTTTTTAATCCTATGTGGTCGGATGTACAATAAAATTTATGTAAACAAAGCGCATCTAAACCAATAAAAAAAAGTCGAAAGGTCAGAAAATTTTTGTAGGGGCAAAGTACGTCCCCCACTGTAGAATTGCCCATCAAGTTAAAATCAACTAAGGAGATATTTACTTTGCATGAACGGAATCAAATCAAAAAGGAAAATGAGTATTTATTTATTTTTATTATTTATTTTCTTATTTAATTATGTGTTTGTTTATAAAATAGGGAATGAGATTTTAGTGGTCTCTACACAATATATGGAATGAAGAAGGAGAATGTCAATCATTACACCTCTGGTATTGATTTTTTTATCAAAAAGAATACATATCAAATTTATCTGTATAACCTTAATAAGTTTGCATGTGTTAATGTCCTTTTTATTATGTATAAGGATATTTTAGAAATTACTTTTATAAGATTAACATTATTAAGGTTAGTAAACACTACAAAAGAAATAAAATTATTTTTCTTTACACCATCTAATAATAAACAGGTAAACATTAAAAATAAAATCAATAATCTTCCTTCTTATTCTATTGCTTTATTTCTAATCCCATTACCTTTTGAATATATTTCTTTATATTTTAGTAAATGCATCCTAAGAGAAATGTTTATTTATTTGTTTATTCTTTTGCAATGCATATAATAATAAATCACGTGTTTGATTTTACAATAACTTTGTCGATGCAATTTTTTTCAAGTCAAAGATGTTTATTGTCAATAATAATAAGAACAATGACAATAATATATATAATAATAAAGATCAAAGTTGTTGCACTTGGAATTTAATCATTTCTTTATGAAAGGTAGTGTCTTTTTGCACAGCAAATTTTCACTAATTTTGTAAAGTCGGAGACAATTATTTGACAGAATACTCGGGCAACGTAAGCTTTACAGCCTGGCTTTGGCCTTCTTGTCCCCACTCTGAGACTACTGCTTATGCTTGGCTCGGGATATCTTCCTCATGGTAGCTTGCTCTGTTTTCCTAATGAAATTTTTGTTGTTGGGTTAATCATAAATTGCACATTTTCAAAACATTCTTAACGTGAATTCTTTGAATTCTTTGCTATTTTTCGTGATTTAAATTTATTCAATATTAAATTGAAAATTACAAACGAAATAGATGAACTTTCTTTAGAATCCCAATTAACGTAAACCAACTATATTCGTAGAAACATCCACAAAAAATATCTTTTAAAGCTGAGCTTTGTTCGTCGTACTCCAAGCATCAAATGGCAGGATTCAAACTGCTAGAAAGTGAGTGTAGATACTGCCATTTATGAGGAGAATAGATCATAGATTTGTTGGAGCTCGAGGCATTATTAGAGACTCTCATATGTTTGGTAAGAGAGATGGAAAATATAAAGAAAGAAAGAGAGATAAAAACTCAAGTGAAGAAACTTAAAAGTAAAGAAGTGACTTTTCTTGCATCATGTTTGCTGAAGGAAAAAGAAATTGAGAGAGAAATTGTATATTCCAATGTATTTTACCATTGCGCCCTTGCACAAAATGAGCGAAATAGGCTATAAACTCGAGCACATTTTACTCACCAGTAATTCAATTTGAAAAAAGCGAATTAAGTTCTCGATTTTTTATTCCCTAATTTTTCCCAATGTTACTGCATTTTCTAAGAAAGTTGAAGCCCTCCCCTCATTTTGACATAGCAAAATTGATTGGACGCTCCCTAACAGAAACGCTTGACTCCAACAGTTGAATAGAATTTGTGCAAAATTTGTATGGAAAAAAGACTTTAGCATATGTCCTGAATTATGATCGTCGATTATAATTTTAAATCTCTCACATATTCACTTTTTTCTTTCTTTTTCCTTGTTCTTTATGGAGATTGATTTGGGTCCATTCTTATCTTTAGTATTGAACGCTTACGCTGAAGGACACATTGCCAATGGAAGAGATTTTGTAAACCTACATTAACCAACCATACTCAAATCAATGCATTGATTTTTTTTTTTTTTTTTCAAATGAGTAAAATCAGAGTGAAAATATTGAGTGCATACCCATAAAATTATAATTATATAAGAAAATACGAGCATTATGTTTCGAGAGGGGGATGGAAAATAAAAAGGGAAGCAAATATGAGGAAAAGTTTTAAATTTGTTTAAATAATCTCTATTAAAAATTCTAAATTTATTTATATTGATTTTAATTTAGAATATATCTTGAATTTAGGAGATTTGTTAGTTTTGGATTATGTTCTTGTAACTTGTATTTATATGTAAACTAATTTATAGTGTCACTCACTAGTGAATTTTCTTCTCCTTGTGTTTAGTCCGTGGATCATCTTCTACTAGTCAAACTTTTTTTTTTTCCTTTTACTATTGTTATTTTTTTTATTAAAATTTTTTTTTCCATGAAGGATAAAAAATTAGGAAAATAAAAAGAAAAGAACTAGCTTATCTTCCATCATTTTAGGTAGAAGAAAGAAAAAGAAAAAGAGGAGAAAATTTGTCTATTTAAATGAATTTTAACGAATACCCTCACAGAAATGTCGGCAAATGAGGTGTAATAAAAAGCAAATAGTTATTTTATATCCTCAATTCTACTTCTTTTCTTCTTAATTTTCTTTCTATCTAACAACCTGTTATTTTATTTTCCACTTTAAAATATCTCCAATAATTTTTTCCATCTTCTTGTCTATTCTACGACACGTAACATAAGCATTTTTCTTTTCATAGATCGAGATTTAAGATGTTTCAATGTAATTAAGGAACGTAAAGTAAAAAAATGAAATTGAAGAACATAGCTATTACAGTGCAGGAAATGATAGCTAGGTGACAAAACCATGCCGATAACTTTTGATCGTTGGAAGTCTCTCTCTCTCTCCCTCTTTTAATTATTATTATTATTATTATTATTATTATTTTAAGTACGGAATCTTTTTCTCTCTTGGTTGTCATCTCGCATGCTCTCAACTTGATCTCATTCATCAATCAATGTCCACTTTATTATTATTATTATTATTATTTTATTTTATTTTATTTTATTTTTTTTGTGTTTTTCATTGTTCTTTCACATTACCAATATTTCTTTGTTCTTTGAACATTTATAACTGCACTCGTTATTCTTTTTAATGTTTTTATATATTGGACTTTTAATATATTTTAGATTTAATATTTGTGTTGGAATTTCTCATTAAAATTTATCCGTATTTACCCAATGTCTAACCTGAGTAAGAGTTAATATAATACTGTCGGCTTAAACCAAATAGAAACACTTAATAATGAAAAAGAAAAAGGAGAGATATCAAATATGTCAGTCATCCAAACCAAATAGATTGACTTTACATTTTGCTAGCCTTAAAAATATAGCACTCTGCTGTGTCAAAATCTTCACTTCAAAATTTTTTTAAAAAATTTCATGTCGGGAGGTTTGACTCGTGTTCTTTTAAGAGAATTGATGGTTGGGGACATAGGAATACATGTACAATCAACTCAAGGGCATGACGAATAATTGGGAAATTGATATACTAGATATTGATACACGAGCTACTATGAGGGTCAAATTATTGAACAAACTTCTTTAGATAAAGTAGGTCTTTAGAAAAATGATACAATTTTATGATTTAAAATAAAGTGGTCAATAATTTATAATGGTTATTTGATTGGAATATTATCTTCAATTTTGTCTAGCGACATTAATGTGCCTTTTCTTTTCTTCTCTTTTCCCTCTCTTTTCCTCCTTCGCTTTATGGAGTGGCTGATCACTTTATCTTTATATTTATTTATTTAGTTTAACTATTCGTGATGATTCCTGCAGTTTTAATGTAAAAAAAAAAAAAAGATAATAACAAAAATCCCTTTATGCCTAATTGGAATGCCTGAATCATCTTATGTTTTTATACGACTTTAAGATATTTGTGCAGCCGAAAAAAAAAAAGGGGAAAGATAACATGATTTTTCCCAGTGTTTTTCTAAATAGACCCATCTGTTCCTTCTTTTTTTTTTTGTTTAATTTTTTAATTTAATTTAATTTTTTCCTTCCTTAACACAATTTCTATGTCCTGTCATATCAAGTTAAAATGAACAATGAGAAAATTTTGTTTTTTATTTTCATTTTCATTTTATTTTACTCCATGTATATAAAATAAATGGCGAGATTGATTTTACAATAACTCTGTTGATATCAGTTTTTTTTTTAATTATTTTTAATTTTTAATTTTTTTTGGGTAAGATCTAAGTTATAGCGCTTGGAATTTGATCATTAGTTCTTGTATGAAAGGTATTAGTGTCTTTTTGCAGAGCTCATTTTAGCTAAATATGTTCAGAAAACCAGTTTCTGCAGTTCTGAGTTGGAGACAATTATTTGTTCGTACTCCAAGCATCGTATGGTAGCCTCCAGATTCAAACTTTTAGAATATGAATTTGGAGACGGCCATATAAGGAGAACAGTTCCAAAAAATTTTCCTCCCATTTTCTTTTCAAAGTTGGAAGGATTCAAAAATAATGGATACCATAGATTTTCTACTCCTAATTTTCCCAGTGTTTACTGCATTTTCCAAGAAAGTGGATGAAGCTCTCCTCTCATTTGGACGTCGCGAAATCAAAATTGAGGTTGACTTCAATTATTGAACAAAATCATTTCGCCTGACATGTAATGCATAAGTGATATAACATTGGACCTTTCAATTCATAGACGTGAACTCGGATTTATAAATAATATTATATATTCTGAAAAAAAGTAGATTCTAAATTTCTTTATACTCAATTACAATTTTAAAACGCTGGCACATCCATTTTTTCTCTGTCTTTTTCTTTTCGGAGTCTGATTTTGGTCCCCACTGGTGAGAAAGTTAAGTGATATTTCATCTGACCAGCAAAAAGAGGTTAATTTGATCTGACCCCATTCATTTCTCTATTATTGAAACAAATGAATAGAATAATTATCCCGTGTGTTTCATTGAAATAAGTTAAAGATTCTAAGTTCATTATCTCCCAACATCACACTACTTGTCATGTTAAAATCTTTACAAATTTCCTTAAACCAAGTTTTTTTTTTTTTTTTCCGTATGAAAATGCATTCAATGTGTTATGACGTTTTAGAATTGTACGTTGCTTCATAGACTGTTTTTTCTTATCATGTCGTTAGGGGCAGATGGTGATGAGGACCTGAATTTTTAAGAAATTCCTTTTTGGTCCCCTAAAATTAATGGCTTTAAAATTTTTCTCCATATGAAAAAATGTTTTGCAAATTTATCCCTTATTTGCACTATGAAATTTTTTAATTACTACATTTGAATTTTTTTAAAAATTTTTAGGTACTTATATTTAAAATTTAAAATCTCAAATAAATGAGAATCAATTAATTTAGGAGAAAGAGCAAAATAACATTTTTAAAGAGAGTAATGATAAATTATAGTACAAAATTTTAAACATAATAATAAATAACATAATCAAATTTATGATCACATAATACATAAAAAAATCCCTCCTCCTTCCTCTAACATAAAAATATGCACGTAAATTTGTTGCTATAAATTAACCGTAATTTGAAAATTTTTAAAAAAATCTAAGGAAATCTAAGCATTTATCATAAAGATATGTTATAATTTATCATTTTTAAAAAATATACTATAAACTTTAAACGTACCTATAGAATATGCTATTTGCTATAATTTTCCTTATATTTCTTATACTACTACTATAGAAATTTATAGTTTTTTGAACTCTAAACTTTAAAATTAAATTAAAATCTATTACAAAGTTAGTTCATTTAGGAAAAGAAAAAATAAAGATACAAATAGATAAACAATAACAAAATTTTTTTACTGTTGTAGTTTTGGTCCTAATTTTTTTATCTAATTCATGCTCTCTTGAAAAATTTTTTTGTGGCTCCGTCACTGCCTATCATATAATTCTCGCCAATACTAATCATTGTCTTTTTGAGAATAGTAATCAGTTTAGTAGGAAAGTAAGCTCAAAACTTTTACTACTCAATACTTTTATTTTTAGTCTGATCTTCAATTTCTCTGTTTTCCGACTCTTTATATACACAGTACTCCAGCTCTCATAGCTAAGCCAATCTTAAAAAAGGAAAAAAAAAATTTACCTGCTTTCATCTCCTTTTTCAGTTGTCCTTTTTTTCTTAATTTCCTTTCTGTTTCCTGCAATTTTTTTAAAAAATTTGTCACTCGCTTTTTCTAAATTTGTTTCATTTTTCAGACTCAAAATTAAAAAAAAAAAGGGAAAAAAAAAAGAAAAAGAAAAAAAAGAAAAAAGAAGGAAAGAAGTCCGCCCTGTGATTAGTTTCCTTCCTTTTAGTTGTTCTTGGTCTGGTATCATGTCCAATTAGTGGCCATCTTTTTTTATTTCACTTGATAAGTACTTAATTCGATTAGTTTGGAAGGAGAGAAGGAAAAAAAAAAAAAACTCTGTTCTTCATCAGGCTAGCTAGGACGCCGTCGCACATATTATAAATAACCCGAACAAGGTCAGGTACGTTCCACATATTATCGTCTGCTTTGTTTTGTGTTTAGGTCACTTCTAATGTTGTTGTTTTCGTTTATTAGAAATTAGCGTTAGATCTTAGTTCGATTGATTTGGAGGAAAAAGAAAATACTGTTCTTCATCGAGGTACCTAGTACGTGATCTGCTTATATTATAAACCCAAAAAGATCAGGTATGTCTTATAGTTTGCTTTGTTTTGGGTTTAAGTCACTTTTAATGTTGTTGTTTTCATTTATTCGAAAGTTGTTAGATCTTATATTGTATCATCAATTTTTCTTTTGTTAACAGAAAAAGGACAGTAAGAGAAGAACATAGAAAACGAGTACCAGAAATCAAAGCATGGAGTGTGTTACTGGTGCTTCAAGTGTGCGAAAGATTGTCAAATATAGTCGGAATTTGGGTAATCTGTTTCACAACACACGAAATGTAGATAACTTAAGAACTCAGGTTGAGAGTTGAAAGACAAGCGAAACAGTGTGAAGATCGCGTTGGTGAGGCTGAAAAACACGGGAAAAGTATCAGAGGAAGTGTTCAAAATTGGCTGAGCAGAGCAGATGATATCTACGGCGAGGCGGAAACTTTCCTGAACGATGTTGAGGGCCATGCCAAGGCAAGATGCTCTTGCGGATCTGCTCCAGTCTGGCCACGCGGAACCGATTGAGTAGGGAGGCAAACAAGATGGTGCGAGCTGTGACGGAACTGCTAGATGAAGGCAAATTTTACGAATTCAAGGGAGAAGAGGCGTTTGAGACGAGAATGTCAACTTTGCAGGGAATCATGGAAGCACTAAGGGATCCTGATGTTAGTGTGATCGGCATGTACGGCATGGGTGGCATCGGCAAAACAACGCTTGCTACAGAAGTTGCTAGACTGTCGAAGGAAGAGAAGTTATTTAGTGAGGTGGTTATGACTTGTGTATCTCAAACTCCAGATATCGACGTCATTCAACGAGAAATTGCGAAGGGTATAAAAATCGCTGGCAAAAGACCTAGTCGACGACGAGATAAAGTTGAGCCAAAAAATAATGTTCTCTTAATTCTTGATGACATCTGGAAGAGTCTTGATCTGCCATCTGTTGGAATCCTTCTTGAGCGTGGTCAGAAGGGGAAAAAGATACTGGTGATCTCTCGATCTCTAGATGTCGTATGTAACCTTGGTGCAGAGAAGATTTTCAAAATTGAAGTCTTATCCTTCGGGGAATCAAGATACTTGTTCAACAAAACTGTGGGCAGCATAATTGAAGCGCCGGATTTCCAAGCTTGTGGACATGAGATTGTGAAAGAATGTGCAGGCGTGCCAGTTGCCATTGAAACGCTTGCTTATGCGTTAAAGGACAAACCTTTGTTAGATTGGAAGAACGCATTGCTTCAGTTGAAGCTAACTAACTCAACAGCCATGGAGGGAATATATCAAAAAGTGTACTCGTGTATTTCGACAAGTTACAACATTTTAAGCAGTGAGGAAGCGGCACCGTTGTTGCTCTGCAGTCTGCATGAAGAAGATGTAGACATTAAGGTTGAGAATCTTCTGAGATATAGTGTGGGCTGGGGATTGTTTCAAGAGGCCCATACTTTGGAAGAAGCGAGATGTAAGGTGAAAATATTGGTCGATAATCTAAAGTCTTGCTGTTTGTTGTTGGATGGTAATTGTCAGGAGACAGTCACGGTGAATAAGGTTGTTCGCTATGTTGCCACAATAATTGCTTCAAAAGAGAAGCAGGTGCATTATGTTCAAAATGTTGCAAAGTTGGAGGAATACCTGGAGGAGGAAAAACTTCAAGAGTCAAAAGCAATTTCATTGCTTGTATACGATGATTTCTGTCGTCTTCATGAGGGCTTAGACTGTCCGGAGCTAGAGTTGTTCTTTATGCTTCATGCATTTGGCTCTCTGCCAATACCGGACTCATTTTTTGAAAAAGCAAAAAATCTTAGATGTTTGAGTTTGAATGGCGCATGTCTAGAATCACTGCCTTCATCCTTCTATTTGCTCCAGAATCTGGAAACATTGTGCCTTTGTTCTTGTGACCTAAAGGACATCGATTTAATTGGCGAGATTAAAACTCTAAAAGTTCTGGATCTTTCGGAGTCCACTATTGAGGAGCTGCCAGAAAAAATTGGACAATTGACTTGTCTGCAGCTTTTAGATTTGAGGGGATGCCGACATCTTCGAGTGGTTAAGAAAAATGCAATCTCGAGTTTGGTACGGTTAGAAGAGTTGTACATGGCAGAGGAATATGACAACTGGGAGGTTGGAGGAGTTGTTGAAGGAAGCAACATCGCCAGTCTTCTCGAGTTGAAGGGTTTGCAGCAACTTAGCGTTCTGTATTTGAATGTACTAGATGCCAAAAGTTTGCCAAAAGACTTGTTCAGTGGAAAATTGAAGAGTTACAGGATATCTGTTGGAGGAAAGAGGAGCTTCGACGGAGCGGGAATTTCAAAGTCGTTATACCTCAATCTCGATAAAAGAAGTCAACTAAATGAGCTTGATCTTGAATTGTTAATGAAGAGGTCAGACGAATTGGCATTAGAAGGATTCAGAGACTTGGAAATGTTGTTTGTGAACTAGATGAAAATGGTTTTCCTCTATTAAAGCGTTTGCAGTTTCAAAATAATGATGGGGTTGAATGTATAGTGGATGATGTTGGCGTCGCTTGTGGTGTCTTTCCGAGCTTGGAATCATTATTTCTTCGAAATTTATCAAACATGATATGGCTATTTGGATGGATACGCGGGCTAGAATCATTCAAGGAGTTGAGAGAGGTCAGGGTGACAAATTGTCCTAAATTGGTGGCTCTCATGCCCTTGTTTATCATCAAACGACTTCATTACATCCAAGTGGAAGAATGTCGGATGTTGAAGGTGATAGTGGAATCTATTGGCGTCACACGCGTCTTCGATTCTATCGAGGCTAATCTTGCTTTACGCTGTTTGACTATTAAATATTTGCCACATCTTACTCAATTCTACAGGTCATACGAAGACGAATGGTTATTCAGCGGACAGGTATATATATATATATATATATATCTTTTCAATTTTTTGAACAAATGCTAACTATAGTTTTTCAATATCATCTTTGATAACATTCTCCCCTAAACAATTTCCTTAAGTTAATTATTTGAAATGATCTTTTATTTAAGTGTTGTTCAATACTAATTTTTGATCCATGTCTAACGCTTTAGTCCCTTAATTCATACCTTCTATCCAAGACTTCAGTCCTATTTATGGTATAATTAACTTCAGTCTATATGAGTTTTGCTGCACATTAATTTGGAGAATAAATGATATTATGTTCATGTGATTTATGAAATTCAATCTTCTCGTTGTAGATTACTTTACCTGAATTGGAAGAGTTAACTCTGTATGACTTGAACATCGAAGGGTTATGGCCACGGCAGCTTCAATCAACTTCTTACAGCTTGCAAAATTTGAAAACATTGCACGTTCAAGATTGCAACAATCTAATCCATCTATTACCATTTGCTATTGTTAGAAGCCTTGTACAACTTAAGGAGCTAAGGGTTCGGGCATGTCAAAACATGGAGGCATTGGTGATGATGGAGGAGCAAGAAGAAGAACAGAGATTGGAAGATATTTCCTTTTGTAAACTAGAAACTCTTGAGCTCTCCCATCTTCCAAGTCTTGGACGGTTGTGTGCGGCTGCTTGTTTTAGTTGTCCGTCCTTATTAAAACTGACAATAATACGCTGCGACCAACTACGGTTAATCAACTTTCGTGCCAGTAATTTTGCACGTGATGATCACGAGATTAAAAAGGGCGAATATTTCGAAAGAGAGGTAATAATTTTCTTCTTCTCTTTTTCTCTCTCTCTCTCTCTATATATATATATATTTGTTTATTGTGTGTTAAATTTGCAGTTGGTCATATGCTTAATTTGTATTTTTTCTTTATGTAAACCTTAATTTACGTAGAAATTCACGCATAGATACTTGAACATTTAAAATGGCATAGAGTTGTGAACTGTAAATTATGATATTAATCTTTAGATATATATATATATATAAATATATACATATATTGATCTGACAGTGCAGTTTTAACGTTCAAGTCGTTATGTAATTAGGATGATCATAATTTTTTTGCAGGTTGAGTGTCCAAACTTGGAGGAATTGAATTTGTTTGAATATGATCGTTATTCTGAGACGGTCGGTAATATTCTTCGGAACAGAAATCTTGCAGCTTTACACATGCAAACCTTAACAAGCTTGAATGTAGAAAGCTGCAAGTTAAAGTATCTAATGCCCTCCACTGCAGCTAAAAGGCTTCTACAACTGAAGCACTTACGGATAAAACATTGCGACAACGTAGAAGTTGTGGTTGTAAGGAGATTTGAACAAGAAGAAGAAAGGTTTGAGAATATAACTCTGTTCCCTAAACTAGAGACTCTGGAGCTTACAAATCTTCCAGAGCTCCAAACGTTTTCCGAGGGAGATTGCAAGGTGAAGCTTCCATCTTTATTGAAGCTAACTCTAAGAAATTGTCTCGAATTCAAGTCATTGGTCACCTCCATGACCATCCAAGCGTCCAGCGATGACAAAGAGCTTGGAGAAGTGGACTTGGACGTAACACCGCATCTCTTCAATGAATCGGTAATGTTTGCATTTATCTTACATCAAAACCCTGCATTAATGTCTTTTTCCCACTCGTTATAATACCTAATTTGTTTACTACTGTTGGTATTTCTTGCAACTATTTATTCCATCATGGGTTCAAAGTAATTTGTATCGGAAAAAATAGACTAAGACAGTATTATCAAATAATAATTAGCTTGTTTTATCAAATATTTAATTTCATGTATTACGTGTTAGACTTTGGTAGAAAGAAGAAAATAAATAATTATTTCTCAAGGAAATGAGCAAATCTCTCCCAACTGTGGGAAAATTAATTATAATATATGCTTAAATGGTGAGTTTATTTATACAACAGACTTCTAACTAGTTTCTATCCCTATCCATGTGTAGGGTATGGCTAATGCAACAGCAATTAAGCTAACTAATCAAGATATGAATTGAGTAATCTAACTGACTAATCAACTGTTTACACATGAGGGTCAGTTTGGCATTGCTTTGCTGGTACAAATAGCTGCTGTTGCTGTGGTGTTTGTCAAAAGTAACTATGGCCAGAAACATGTTGGCCTTTGATTAGTATATTTCCAAAGTTGTTATGAAGACTATATATAGAAGCATAATTTTAGGTGTCCCGTATATGATGCATGAATAAAATAGATATAGTAATAAATTTCATTATTAAAATATTTTACACCAGTTAAAGTCAACGTTCAATTATATTTTATACCAAAGTTTTTAATGTGTGTGTGTGTACACATGTGTTTAAATTCTCATACACATGTCTAAAAAATAAATTACTTTACATTAAGGTGATAAATTAATACATGTACCTTCGAAACCAGCCATATTAGATGTTACTTTCAACTACGGTAACTGTCGTTACATGTACAACAAATTTAGGAAACTAATATCTCAGCTGGCTAAGCAGCATCTGAATAAACTAATCTCAATTTAGAAAAAAAATTAAAACTAATCTGACTAGAATATATAATAGTTACAACTAAACCATTGGCCTTAACGATCTGACACATTAGCATTATTTTAATACTTTCTACATCTATTGCAGTTCACGCACTTGCAAAAACTTTTCTAATAAGTAATTATGTTTGACAGAAAAGAAATTCATGAAAATATATAGTAATTGACATATTTATGAAGTAAAATGAAGTAAATAGCATATCATGAAACAATTATTTACTTTAACATTGTAAATATGTCTGTACTTTCTTAAGAATACAGTTTATTTTGAGTTTTAATTAATGAAAGATGATAAGGACAATGGTAAGGAATAAAGATTTCTTTGAATTGATCTATCTTAATTAACATGTTTGTAGAATATGTGTCTGTACTTGTTAAATCATACAGATGTATTTTATGTTTGAGTTTAATTGAAGATATTTGGTAAGGGATAGCTTCTATGAAGTACTTCATCTTTTACTTGTAATTGGTATTTTAAATATATTGGAAGTACAAATAATAGAGGAATATTATGGAAGAAATTATATACTATTTGCAGGAGTACTCATGTTTCCCGACCACTTGAGAACTGAATTTGTCTTGGATGACTGTCACAAAGCTATGGGTAGACCAACTTCCATCAAATCTTTACATGCAAAATTTAAAAAGCTTGGTTGTCGGAAACTGTAGCAATTAAGGTTCTCTTCTCCTCCATTGCGTTGGACGTTTGTGCAACTTAAGCAGCTAAGCGTATATGAATGTGCAGTCATGGAAGAAGTATTATGATAAAGGAGGAAGAGGAAGGAACATCAGAAGATATTTCGTTTCCGAAATTAGAATGTCTTGAACTCCACAATCTTCCAAACCTTAAATGGTTTTGTGCAGAAGCTTGTGTTAGCTGTCCATCCTTGTTAAAGCTCAGAGTACAAGAGTGCCCTAATCTAGTGTCCATCGTCTTCAGCCCCACGCCTGCACAGCTTACACTTCACAAACAATTGGATCAAGAAATGGATTTGTTGCCTGGAAAATCTTTGCAAAGAATGGTAATAGTACGTTTCTTTTTCTATTTTTTCTAATAAGAACTATGTACTAGTGATAATTTACTTTTGTATACATCATGTTGATCTTGTGTAGATTTGTGATAGACTATTAATTTAAATTAAAATATATATGTTTGATCTAAAAGTTTGAATTTCCGAACTTAATAACTGACGTCAAGATTAAAAGAGAAAAAAAAAAAACTTAATCTTTGTAGATACAGTTTTATTTACTTTATCTATTGGTAAAAAAAGAATAAAAGTGTAAATCCATAAAAGGAGAAATCCAAATGTGGTAAAGAAAAGAAAATAAAAAAAATTAAAATACAAAATTATATCATAAAATAAACATTAAGTAATAATAAAATTATATTTATTCTCAAAGTTCATTGATCATAACTTTGAGGTTAGCCACACTTTTTTTTTTCTTTTTTTTTTTTTTTTTTTTTTTTTTTTTTTTTTTTTTTTTTTTTTTTTTTTTTTTTTTTTTTTTTTTTCTATTGCTAAAACAAAAGTAAAAATTCCACTAAACGGGTCCAAAATGTGGTGAGACCCATGGATTTTCAATTTCCATACTTCCTAATTTCCTCCCTATCAAACAACAAGATTTCATTTTCCTCTCCAAAATCCCTTGTCTAATTTCATTCATCCTCCTTTTTCACTCTAGCAAACAAAGGCTTAAGAATGCTGCACTTTTGAGTATTTTGTAATTCGTTGTAAAATCGTGATTGTGCGTAGTCTAACGGTGATTGTACACCTAACTTCACCATTTAAAGTGTAGAGTTTCCTCACTCCCCTAAGTTAAAATAAATAATAATAATAATAATTCATTAGAAAATCATCCACTTTAACAAAATTTGGTAAAATGACGGCCCAAAAATTATCAGTAAATGGGACAATATCTCTTAACACATTTTCAAACAAAAAACTTGAGGCATTGCTGCACTTGTACCGAACACTCTAGTTTTACATTAACCAAGTTAAATTTTAATTTGAAAACAAGGGACTTGCAGAGAAGGGACATAGTTAGGAAGAGAAATAGCTCAAGTTTCTTCACTCAGTAGCGTTCATGGCGTCTCAGAATAGCTAGACTATGAACCAGGTAAAATCACTTGGTTTTCAGCGTTTTTGTTCCGGATAATTATGATGACCTCATTTTTTCCCAGGATTACTCGAGTATTTTCACCTTTTTTCTGGAAGGGGAAATTTTACTTGCATTTATTGGATGGTTATATTGGTTGATTAATCTGTGGGGTCCCACCCCCCCCCCCCCCCCCCCGCCTTTTTTTTTTCTTTTTTCATCGGGTTGTCTGCCGGACTTTTTGTATGAGTTGCATATTGTTTTTGTCGCGGATTCAGAACAAATTCAATGAGGAGATTACGTTTTTGAATGGATAATGCAGGTGTGGAAGGAAGGCAGAGTTATAAATTTCTGAATCTATACTGAAGAACCCCAATAAAATTGTACTATAGCTACTCCAATAATTAAGATTTTTCAAGATTTTCTTAGCTTGGTGGGAATATGATGACCCAGCTAGCTTTGTAATTATTGGTTGGTTGGTTGATTTAAAATCAGTTACCATGTTCAAAGATCATGTGTTATCAGCAACTATGAGTTTTGATTGGAGATTCAAACTTGGAGGTTCATATTTTTTGGAAAATAAAATATCCGCCTTTAATAAATGGAATTGGGCAACTGCCGGATTTGGCAAAGCTTTTTTTTTTTTTTTTTTTTTTTTTTTTTTTCTTTTTCTTGAGAACAAAGAAGCCGTTATTATAAAATGGAAGAAATATGCTACAATAACAGTTTCCTATAGGTGGAGGTCAGTCCTCCAACCAAATAAGCTCACCATCTATATAAAGAGCTTAAGTTGTCAACAAACGGACAGCTCTATTAGCTTTCTGAAAAAAAAAAAAAAAGATAATAAACTAGACACATATAGCATATAAGTCCAAACCCATTATAGTATGATTATTTATATTTCTAACAAAGGGACATATTTCAAAATTGGACTTTAAAAATAAACTTTTTATGTAATTATTTCTTATGAATAAGCCTTTGTTGTGCATGGTGTTTCATGGGCCGTGATTGCCCCAACACGGCCCCATATCAAGGGCTTGGGGACTGCTAGATTTGGTTCCTCTAACTGCGGGATTTGTGGGTAATGTACAAATTCCGGCAGTTTAAATGAATTACTAGATAAAAAATCCATTTAATTCTACAAAAGCAAAAACGACGAGTCTCAATTTTTTGTACTCAGAGAATAGTGATTACTAACCAAAGTCTCCATAATAGTTTGCTAAAATTAACTCTGTTCCAAATCATTTTACAAAACAGAACACGTCCTGAAATATATGCTGTCTTGCAAGTTATTAAGCGTGAATTCAAACCACATCATAGAGATCCATTAGGGCCTCAAACAAGACATGTGCATCCATATATTGACAATGAGACTACCCTGTTGAAATTTCATTCGACTGTTCTGAGTGTCCTCTTTGTTCCTTCCGACATTGTTCAGACCTGAAAAGCAAGAGTAATGAGCTAGATAAGAGATGACCGTCGTCACATTTTCAAACTTAATGAAAAATCGAGAGTGCAGTGGTGATTTTACTCTATTCAAAGGGGAGGAAGTTTCATCGTAATTGGTAATTCGCATGAAGAATTACACTACTAAACCAACAAATTACTTTGCTAGCCAAAAATAAGTAGTATTGATGTGTGAATTTCTACGAAGCTCTATATATCTATTTTCTAAACTTTCTATTCATTAAGTAACAAAAACCATGAGATTCAGAGCCATTAGTTTAAAAAAATGAAGACAAGAAAAACAAAACAACAATAAATGAAAAAGAAAAACAAAAAGAAAAGAGAGATAATTACTGTCTGTTGAAGAGAGGACTAGCTGTTCGCTCAATTTCTTCAAGCTTCCCCTGTCAATTGTTGTTACGATTGTTGAAAGTCATCAAGGTTTTCAGCTTCGGACAATATTTTATAGTCAACTTCAGCAAGCATGGACATTCAATAAAATTTCCAGCCCAAAATCTCTTAAGGTTTGGAAGATCCCAAAGCTCGAGATATTTCAGTTGTGAGAACAAAATCCTTTGAAACCTTCCTTCTTTTTGATCACTAGAGGGCTCTTTCGCGAATAGTACTTCTTCCATATCTCTACATTCTCTTATCTTTAGGAACTCGAGTGTCGCAAGGCTTCTGAACACAGCAAAGTTGAGTAGATACTTCAAATTATTGCAGCGCCTAACACTCAAGCATCTCAGATTTCGGAAGTACATTGTTGGAAGGTGGTCCATCCATAACTTGTTTAAATCGATTTCAGACAATTTCAAGACCTCCAAGCTAGGAAAAGCAACCTGAAAAGCTCAAGTTTAAGTTTCTTAAATGACTAAATATACAGAACATGAACTACTTTATCCAAAAATATAGTTAAGAAAACTTTTCTTATAATCTTGTATAGAATTTGAAACACTGAAACGGTTTTGGATCAAATAGTTCATTTTGAATCAGACTGCGAATTTATCTAAACATATTGAAAATGCATTTCCAGTTTCAAACCAACAAATTATAAAATTTGCTAAAACCAAAAGCATACAAAAAAAAAAAAAAAAAAGGGAAAAGGAAAAGGAATTTTCGAAGTCCTTACCTTTTCGTTGAATAAAAGCACCGAAGAATCTGACCTCGAACATGTCTGCGAGTATTGTAGAGTCAAGGAGCGTAATTGCTGAAATTCGATGCGATCAGTAAACAAGTTATTGGGCTCAACGCTAGCATCAGCTCGTATTCTGAAACGTAAATTGCTCAACTTGGACAAACTCAAGTCTGTAAGACAGGAGTTACTTATTTCCCTCTTTACTCCTTTGATCTCCCAATCTACAAAGGCTTCTCCAATATTCAATTCTTCCAAATGTCTCAAACTCAAGATTGTTTCAAACGGCATCACCAAAAGGTTAGGACAATGTTCCAAACTTAGCAATCTTAATTGAGCCAGCTGCCCGATTTCTTTTGGAAATTGCTCGAAATTGGACCATGAAAGGTCGAGAACTTTTAAATTCTTCAGCTTTCCAAGTAAAGCTATGCCTCCGAGCTCACAATTGTGGAAAATCAACATTTGGAGATTTTGAAGGTAGGTGAAGGATGAAAGTACCATGTCCAAACGTAGAGAAGTCAAAAACAGAACTTGAAGCTCTTTTGCTTCCCCAAAAAATTGTTCGGGAATCAGCAAGGAAGATTGCTTCAAGTTAAACATGAAAAACAATTTGAGTTTTGGACAGTCCAACCTTTCCGGAAGTTGATCAGATTCACAACTTGGAAGAGAAATTGCGGTCGAGTCTCTGAGACTTTTGTCATTTAACTTGGCAACATTGGTAAGAGTATGCATGC
Source organism: Ficus hispida (assembly GCA_025413025.1). NCBI lineage: Eukaryota > Viridiplantae > Streptophyta > Magnoliopsida > Rosales > Moraceae > Ficus > Ficus hispida. Next base: position 7,858,127 of record CM046363.1, read on the forward strand.
CTCTATCTTTGGACGCAATGGACACCATAACATCACGAATGACATCATGCATTTTGACTAAATCATGATCATGACCACCCAACAGCAAACAACGATATTTTAGTTTATCGACCAAGGAGCGCACTCTGTCTCTTACCTTTTCTAGTGTATCGATGGAGTCAAACAGACCCCAACTTACACCATATCTCACCAAGTTTTCCACACTTATTTCCTCATCTTCCGCATGTAAACTACAAAACAGCAGCAACAACTTTGCTTCTTCGTCGCGCCCTAAAAAGTTGTAACTCAACAGTATGCTCTTGTAGACTTCCTCATCCATTCCTTCAATGTTCGTGAAGTCGGACGATTGAAGTTGTCTCAAGGCATCCTTCCATACAGACAAGCTTCCATCCTTCAATGCGTGTGCAACTGTTGTGATAGCAACCGGTAAACCTGCACATTCGCTGACTAATTTAGATGCCAAAGGTTTGAACCCAGGTTTTTCTATTCTACCGCCCACAATTTTGTTAAACAGTGTCCTTGCTTCATTTCCTGATAAGTTCTCAAGAAAAAAAATCTTCTCAGCACCCATTAGACTGTTTAAAACATGTAGATCTCTAGATGTAAACAGTATCTTGCATCCCTTCTGATGATCTTCAAAACATAGTCCAACTTCTTGCAAGTCAAGTTTCTTCCACACATCATCCAAAATTATGAGAATCTTGTTTTCTTGTTTCAAACGAAAACGAAGCAGGCATGCTCTTCCAGGTATGGATTTCTCACCTCCCAATTCTAGACCGAGTTGCTCCGCGATTTCTTGCTGAATCTTTCCAACATTTGGAGTTTGGGACACAACAGCCATAACTGCTAGACTGAATAAGTCTTCCTTTTTGGCTTGTATAGCAGCTTCTTTAACGAACATAGTTTTCCCAACGCCCGGCATGCCATGAACCCCGACCCTGCTTATGTTAGAATCTCTTAGCACCTCCATAACTTGTTTCAACTTCTCTGTTCTTGTGTCAAAAACCTCATATCCGCTGTTTTGGATATAACTGAGAGTGGGCCGGTACGAAATCCCATCGAATTCTCGCACCATCTTGATAATACACTCCACTTCGCTCGCCATCTTCTTGGCTTTCCTACTCAGCTGATAGCGCAAAACCAAATTCGGAAAAGGGACACGATCTGAACACCTCGTGTCTGCTTGTGCATCGGTTCCAAGAAAATCATCGGCATCTTGAGATATCTTTTCTACTTCACCCAACCAATCTTTAACAACATCTTCAATCTCTTCGCAGTTTCTTCTAGCCTCCGCAACGCGACGATGCATCGAGTTTCCTACATGTTCCAAATCCTTAACTTGCTTTCTGAAGGTTTCAAGATTGCTTTTGTAGAAAAGCAGATAGCCCAGCTGACGGCCAACTGGTGCAACTGTGCACTTAGCAACTTCTCCCACAATTGAACTCCCGATTGCAATGAGACACTCCATGATTACTTACAGAGTGCTATTTTCTAAAAAAAAATTTCCTCAGCTCTTTTTTCCTAGAAATCGGATGGGAAAAATATTTATAAAAAATTAACATAACATCAATGAATGACAAAAGGAAAATAATAATAAAATTAATAATGACCAAGTGCAACGAGATTCGACTGACGGATCATAACATTATATATATATATATATATATATATATATATTATATGTGCGTGTGTGTGTGAAGAAATTAAAATTTAAAACATATGCAAAGAAGAAAGTAAGGGAAATGAAGGACCGATTACCTCCAAACTTGAAATAGAAAAACAGAGTTCCTTTGGATTCTCTTTGTTCTGACTTCGGATGTTCCACGAGCTCAATCGCTGCACATAAAACAATTTCTTACTCTTTCACTAGCCCATGTAGTTTGTGGAGAAGTCGGACATAGAAATTTTTATTTTTTATTTTTATTTTATTTTCACTTCATTTCATTTTTATTTTATTTTATTTTTTATGCTTGGAAAGTAGATTCCTCATCCTCAATTTTGCTTTTCATAGAGTCAGTGGCCGACAGATGTTATTGTTTACCTAGCTGGCAAATTGGCCATCGGTGATCGGCCTTTTTTTTTTTTTTTTTTTTTTTTTTTAACGATTGATTGAAATATTTTTGTTGAGCAGTATTATTTAACCTATTTGGGCTGTCACCGTGTCCAATACGACACCATTACGGAAAAGAATAAACTATTCAAATAATCATTTTTTAATGTATGAATAGTTATATTTTTAATCTATTAATTAATATAAAATAAATTCTTTTTCTTAATTAATATAACATAAATTTTAATTTATTTTTATTTTATATTAATCTAATATTATTTTTTTTTATCATATTAATATAATTAATACTCTTTAAATTTATATATTTAAGTAAGGACAGTGATAAGACGAAATAAGGATAAAAAATGTTTTCTCATCCCCATCTCCATCTTTCAAAACCATCCTCATTCCCTTCTCCATCCTCACCACTGTCCCTGCCTAATAGAAGTGACGTTAGTGATAGGTATTGGGGGAGGTAATTTCTTCTCATACTCACTTCATTCTCTATTTATTATAATGGGAAGAAGATATTTATTATAACGGGAGGAAGAGATCAGTCGTCATTTTAGTTGGGGAAAAAACTATTTATGCTTTTTTTGGGGGGGGGGGGGGGGGGGAGGGAAGACACGGAACATTTTCTAATTGATAGTGAATCTTCTATGTGGATTTGAGATTAAAAGGAAAAAAGCAAACGAAATATGGAAATTCGTTTAATTTTTAATCCAAATTTCCTTGAACATTTCTTGGCAATTAAACATCGAACCTCAAGATCTCGAAACAGCTAAAAGTGTTGCAAAAATTTAGATCTAATAATGCTCTATCAAACATAGAAAGGAATGGAAATAGAACCCGAATGCTTTTCATCATTTTCTGGTATCCTCATGCTTTGCATCGGTCAATGGATTTGTGTAATTTCATGTCGGGTCTTTTGTGCATTCATGATTCAAGGATTTCACTTGCTTATAAAATCATTTCTTCTGGAATATGAAGGATGACTCGTTTTAATTTCCCCACTAATTTTCCAAAGCTCAACACTCTTCTGATTTAATTTTAGGAAATTCCCTCATGTTGAAGCATTTGTAAGAGAGTAACAAAATTCTCGCCCTTTTTCCCTTTAAGGACATTTTTGACACATATTTTCTGAACTTTTTTGGCATGCTTTTTAACTCCACACCACCACCCCCCCCCCCCCCCCTTTTTTTTGGGTTTTAGCAAAATGACCTTTTTTTAATAAGTTTTTTTAGTAAATGGTTTAAATTTCTAAAAATTAGTTTAAAAAGCCTAGTTTTTAAAAATTAGTTAAAGGACCCCTTTTTTTTTTCCCCTAGAATAGTTAATGAATTTTGTAAATAATTAATCACTGATTGACCGTTAGTTAATCACTGATTTACTAATGGCAAATCATTGATTGAGCACAATCAGTCATTAATTGACTATTAGTTAAGCATTGATTGACTATCTGTAAATCACTTATTAACTATCGTTAAATCACTAATTGACTATCGGTAAATCACTAATTATAACTGATCATAATATAATGCTCAAATTTCTATAGTCAATCACTAACTAACAATAAATAAATCACTGATTGGCTATTGATAAATCACTGATGACCCGGTCAATCCCTGATTGACTATTAGTTAATCGTTGATTGATCGTAATATCACTCATTAATTTTTGTAGTCAATTACTAATTGACCATAAATAATATTACTAATTTTTCAGTCAATCAATGATTAACTAATGGTAAGTTAATGATTTACCATCAATGTCGGTCGCCAACAAAGATTATATTAGAATCCAAAATGGATATTGATAGAATATATTTTTTAGATTTCAACAAAAATAGTCGAAAGTCTTGGACTCCAGTCATCAGAAAGATTCTATTAGAATCCATTTAGAATTTTTTTTTCAATAAATATAGCTATTTTCAGGTTCTGCCATAATACATCTCGGGTTTTGCAAGAATGCCTTTCGAATTCTGTCAGAATGTCTTTTGGATTATGATAATTTTTTTTTAATTTTCAATAAATATGGCTAGATATTTCCGATGCTGGAGAAACTTTTTAGATTTTACACAATATCTTTTGGATTATGCCAAAATGCTTTTTGGATAGATTCTTTTTCTTTATTTTCAATAAATATTATTCTTAACATCTCCCGTACTGGAGAGACTTTTTAGATTCTTCAAAATACCTTTTGGATTGTATCAAAATACCATTTGGATTTTATTAAAATGCCTTTTAAATTCTACTAGATTGCTTTTTAGATTATGCCAAAATGTCTTTTGAATTTGTCCAAGAATGTTTATTGAATTTTATGAGAATGCCTTTTGGATTCTAATAGTTTTTTTTTTTTTTTTTTTTCTCAGTTCCAATGAATTGGCAAGAAATTCATCAAGAAAAATACATATGCTTCCACCTATGTTTTCTTGTCAAAAATTTGTATCATGACTCCGTATTAGAGTAACATCAAAAGCAGTCTTGCCATGAAAGTATACAGTAATCTCAAAGCCAAAAAAAAAATCTGACTGGGGAGTTGTGGACTCTATTTGACATGCCAAATCCAGTTCATGGTTAAATGATTGAACATATGATATACATCATAAGATCATAACCAATTAACCTTGACGATAATTATTACATAGAGAAACCACAAGATTTTATATTATTTTTTTATTTTTTTATTTTTTGCTAAACTAGAATTTCGTTAAAGAAAAGCCACACCATAACAAACAAAGAAAACAAGCCAAGAACGAAGAACTAAAAACAACACAACAGAAATCAAAACAAAGAAAGCAGCAAACGTGGGAAAAAACCAGCACTAAACAGAAAACAAACAGTTTTTAGCAAGTCCTTGATGGATAATTTCAAGGCAAAGTATATGCTATTATAGTCAACTAGACAACTTTATCCCAATTAAGATATTCTTATGTCATTGAACTGACTTTACTTGTAAGTTTGTTGTCATCTCATTTTTTATTTGTCAGCTGTGAATGGCATCACATAGGACTTAATAAGCCGAAAGTATAGATTCCAGCAAAATATAGAAGTAAAAACTTGATAGAAGGAAAAAGAAATAAATAAATAAATAAAATAGATTTAGATGTAATATCTACATGGATATAATCTAAGCTTATTGAAGATGGAAACTACATTAGCTATTGAAGTGAAAGACAGTTAGATTAAGGGAACCAACAGACATTTCGTTAACCTAATTCATACAAATCAGTATAATCATGACCATCCTCAGATAACCACGTTTAAAAAAATCTTTCTAGGACTAGAAACACTTAACTCTGATAGAACTCAATTTCGCTACCCATTGGCTTCACTTTTTTTTTTTTTGGTAGCGTGGAACTCCTGAAAAAGGCACATCAAATTATCTTAATTTATTTTCATAAAATCTTTTTTAACAATGCTAGCAAACTAAGACAAAGGAACTGTAATTTTCACCCCAAAATAGGCCATGATACGTGAAAAATATGAATCGAGAAAAACACAATCGGCATTTGCCATGAAGCTTATGTCGAAAACAAAAATTTATGCAAGCAAAACAATAATTTTCCAAACTCAACAATGAACAATCTATAAAGCACCATCTTCTTTTATATATGTCTATCTATATAAGGTTTTTCTCAAGTTTGGGATGCGATAATTCTACAAAATAGAGTTATTTTATATCTTTTACACATCTAAATTTATTATGTTCTTGAACATTTCAATATATTTTAAGTTAATTTAGTTTAATTTTACTTTATTTTAATTTAGATTAATTTATTTTGATTTTATGTAATTTGATTTAATTTTGTTTAATTAGTTTAATATCAACTTCAATATATTGTTATTAATTTGCCCTTCTAAATAATTAATTTTTTTTATTTATGTATGTTAATTAGGTGAGAATGGACCAAAAAAAAATTGGATTAAGGTAAAATGGTCATTAAAATAATGGACAAAAAAAATTTTGGATTAAGGTAAAATGGTCATTAAAATGTCTAAAAAAGAGATAAAATTTGAATTAAACTGGTCTCATCCGAAGAAGACACGTGGCCCCGGCAGAGCATCCGATCCATGCCGCACGGTCCACCGAGTTCGCGTGCATCAGCGAGCTTCTCCCAATTGCCTCTGGCCACGCATCCAGCATCCACATGGCGAAATGACCCCCGCCACCCGTCAGCTCTGCAGAAAAAGAAAAAAAGAAAAAGCAACTGGGGCCCTGACAATACTGTGCAGCAAAGAAAGGAAAGAAAATTGAAAAAAAAAAAAATGAAATAGAAAAAGAGAAGGGAGGAGTCTGGGGACTCGGATAGTGAGAGAGGGCGGAGGCCAAGAACAGAGGCCAAACCCAACAGCCAAGAGGAGAGAAAATGAAGAAGAAAAATTAAAAAAAAAAACTAAAAAAAATAGTAGAATAGGATTTTCAGCTGTAGGATTAGTTTTTATTTTCAGTTTTAGGTTTTATTTCAATTAAATTTTAAGGGAGATTGCATTGTTGGAGAGCTTGAAGAAGAGGATAAATTTTGGGGAAATTCTTGAAGATTTGTGACAATTTTAAGGGGTTTTCTTTATCTGGTTTCTCTTTTATTTTTGTAATTTGATGATGCTTAAATCCTTGATTTCTCTAATCTTGTGTTTATTTTTATTTATGAGTATTGTGTAGTTTGTTGATTCTAAGATTTGATGTAACTTTATTTGAATTATGTTTTAATGATTTGATTAATTGTTAATAAATTCTCTATTTAATTCATTTGTGTTTTTCTTTGTGTAATACTTCTAATTTGTTAGGAAATGAATTAGCTGATTTTATTTATGAATTTTAATTCTCAGAAGAGATTAATTCATTTATTGGTTTGTGAAATACAATCTTAGTTGTTATTGAATTTAAGAGGCTAATGACACTTTGATAATTATATAAGGGTATGCTTAATGAATGTGTAGGTAGATAAGTTAGACATAGATATCAATTTGGATACTTATGCATATAATCTCATTTGATATTTGAGAGAGGTAGTGAGATTAATTTTAAGCTATTGATTAATGAATTGATTGAGACTAGTTAGCAGTTTCTTAATTGGAAGAATATAGGAAGGATAGATTGAAGTCAAGACCCTAGAACCTTATTTGTTAGTGTCTTTTTATTCCTTTAGCTTTGTTTGGTAATTTTAGTTTACTTTGTTTATTTTAGTTTGTATTTTTTTTAATTTTTAAATCAGTCATTCAAATAAATCCTAACGTAAATAAATTTTAGTGATTAACTTATAATTAAATATAATTATCTTGGAATAACAATTTTACTTGTCACTTTATTACTTGTGTGACTCGTACACTTGTGAGATTTCACGCTACATTGTGAAATTGACATAAAATAGAAATTACCGATATAGCAAAACTGGAGCTCTGAACAATGTTGATCTTCGACTCCTGGTTTTGGCTACGAGATCTTTCCCTGAATACCCACTCGAGATCGCGTCGAACATTGCAAAAGGGAAAGGCTAAGGCAGAGCATATCTTAGAGCTCACAGTCACGGAAACACCTTAATGTAAACTATACACATAGGAAAATCCATAATAGGTAACAATCATAGTATCTTTTACTTGATTCGCTTGTTAACTATAACATGACAAACAAATCCAATCTACATATCTAAAACTAGTTAATCCAACAGCATAATCATCATTCATCAAACGACGAGTTCTGAGGGAGAGTGTTATAGATATAGCAATGAAGAGCGAGAAAAATAAATGAAATATGAAATCCAAATCTAATGTCCGGGGTAAAATAAAAAATTCAAAGAGAAAAATAAATTAAAAATAAGGAATGAAAATTATAAGTTTTACTTATGACTGACTATTCGAATCACGACACAATACATGTTAGGGTTAGGAAAAAGGTGTACAAGTTAGTATTAGGTCGAACCAGCATGGCATATAAAGAAAAAAAAGGATTGGGTTCGGGTCAATCCAATGGACATGAAATCAACCTGCAATAACTTGTTCAAAATTTTTCATACAATTTAGGTTGACTTGGCGGTGATCTTTTATACATTTAAATTGACTATGTTTATGAACATTTCAATATATTTTAAGTTAATTTAATTTAATTTTTCTTTCTTTTAATTTAGATTAATTTATTTTGATTTAATTTTTTTAATTAGTTTAATATCAACTTCAATATATTATTATTAATTTGCCCTTCTAAATAATTAATTTTGTTATTTGTGTATGTTAAGTAGGTGAGAATGGACAAAGAAAACAAATTTTGGATTCCAACTGAGGGTAGAACGGTCATTAAAATGTATAAAAATGAGATAAAATTTGAATTAAACTGGTCTCATCCAGAAGAAGACACGTGGCCCAGGCAGAGCATCCGATCCCATGCCACACGGTCCACCGAGTTCGCGTGCATCAGCGAGATTATCCCAATTGCCTCTCGCCACGCGTCCAGTGTCCACATGGTGAATCGGCGCCGCCACCCGTCAGCTGTGCAGAAAAAAAAAAAAAAAATTAAAAGCAACTGGGGCCCGTACAGTTCTGTGCAGCAAAGAAAGGAAAAGAAAAAAAAAATAGAAAGGGAGTAGGGAGGCAATAGTGAGAGAGGGCGGAGGCCAAGAACAGAGGCCAAACCCAACGGCCAAGAGGAGAGAAAATGAAGAAGAAAAATTAAACAAAAACTCAAAAAAAAAAAAAGTAGAATAGGATTTTCTGCTTTAGGATCAGTTTTTATTTTCAGTTTAGGTTTTATTTCAATTAAATTTTAAGGGAGATTGCATTATTGGAGAGCTCGAAGAAGAGGAGAAATTTGGGGGAAATTCTTGAAGATTTGTGACAATTTCAAGGGGTTTTCCTTATCTAGTTTCTATTTTATTTTTTTGTAATTTGATAATGTTTGAACCCTTGATTTCTCTAATTTTGTATTTATTTTCATTTATGAGTATTGTGTAGTTTGTTGATTCTAGAATTTGATATAGCTTTACTAGAATTATGTTTTAATGATTTGGTTAATTGTTAATAAATTATCTATTCAATTCATTTGTGTTTTTCTCTGCGTAATACTTCTAATTTATTAGGAAATGAATTAGCTGATTTTATGTATGAATTTTAATGCTCGAGAAAGATTAATTCATTTATTAGTTTGTGAAATATAATCTTAGTTGTTATTGAGTTTGGGAGGCCGATGATACTTTGATAATCATATAAGGGTATGCTTAATGAATATACAGGTAGACAAGTTAGATAGCGATATCAATTTGGATACTTATGCATATAATCTCATTTGATATTTGAGAGAGATAGTGAGATTAATTTTAAGCTTAAGCTTTTGATTAATGAATTGATTGAGACTAATTAGCAGTTTCATAATTGGAAGAACATAGGAACGATAGATTGAAGTCAAAACTCTAGAACCTTATTTATTTGTGTCTTTTTATTCCTTTAGTTTTGTTTAGTAATTTTAGTTTACTTTGTTTATTTTAATTTGTATTTTTATTATTTTTAAATCAGTCATTTAAATAATCCTAGCGTTAATAATTTTAGTGATTAACTTATAATCAAATACAATTATAATCAAATAATCTCACGCTACATTGTGAAATTGACATAAAATATAAATCACCGATATGGCAGAACTGGAGCTCTACACAATGTTCACTAGTACAGAATGTGGATACCACGACGGTTTTTAACCGTCGTGGTAACATTTCTACGACGGTTTTCTAACCGTCGTGGAATCCATAGTCGTGGAATCTTTTTAGATTCCACGACGGTTTTTTACCCGTCATGGAATAGGCAAAAAATAGGCCCTAAATGTGGACATTTAAGAACATACCACGACGGTTCTATACAAAAAACCGTCGTGATAGGCCGACGGTCCCAAAAACCGTCGTGGTAGGATCTGCCAAAAAAAAAATTTGTGAATTCATTTCGTTTCCCACGGGTGGTAAATTCGGAAAATTTATCTCACAAAATCAACATTTTTTATGAAAAATTCCCAAATCCATGTCTTACCCAATCAATTTTAAAGCAATCCAAATCACAACGACAATCAACAATCACCGAAAAGACGGATTTTGGACATTTTTCTATGGAAAATTCCCAAATCAACATTTTGGAAGGAACATTATGGATTTTTGACATTTTGGACGGAAATTTCACAATCAACAAGATCAACATTTTGGACGGAAAATTCCCAAATCTGTGCCTTACCCAAGCAAGATACATTTCAACTTACCGGATTGTCGAGCATGGGTATGGGCGGAGTGGTAAAAAATGTAGGGGACGGAGGAATAGCGGCGAGAGGGATAGGGAAAAATGCTCGGAGTTAGAGAGAGAGGGAGGAATGGCGGCTAGAGAGAGAGGGAAAAATGCTCGGAGTTAGAGAGAGAAAGAGTAATGACGGCGAGAATGTAGAGAGGGAGCGGAGAGAGATAAATGGAGGGAGGATATGGGCGACTTTGGGTTTGGAGTTAGAGTTTGTATTAGAGAGTGAAAAAGTCTCGGAATGTAATGGGGTGGGAAAGATAGTGTTTTTTTGGGTTTTAATATACGCTCCAAAAAGTTGAACAATTTCAAAAATTTTCAAAATTCCCGCATTCATACCTACCACGACGGTTTTTTGAAAAACCGTCGTGGTAGGATGAAAATTTAAAATTTTTTTTTTTAAATTTTTCAAAAAAAAAAATTTTTGAATTTTTTGACTTACCACGACGGTTTTTCCAAAAAACCGTCGTGGTAGGTGAAAATTTTTTTTTTGACCTACCACGACGGTTTTTTGGAAAAACCGTCGTGGTAGGTCAAAAAATTCAAAAAATTTTTTTTTGAAAAATTCAAAATTTTTTTTTTTAATTTTCATCCTACCACGACGGTTTTTCAAAAAACCGTCGTGTTAGGTATGAATGCGGGAATTTTGAAAATTTTTGAAATTGTTCAACTTTTTGGTTTTTCAAAAAATTTTGGTTTTTGGGTTTTTTCAAAAAACCCTTATTCCTACCTACCACAACGGTTTTTGTAAACCGTCGTGGTAGCTAATTTTTTAATTTTTTTTAAATTCAACGACGGTTTTTTTTTAATTAAAAAATTTTTTTTATCAAAATTTTAATTGAGATACCACGATGGTTTTCTGTAATCGTCGTGGAATCTTCGGCTTCCACGACGGTTTTCGGAAACACTGTTCCGCTACGTGTTTTTGTCACATTTTCGACGACAGTTTTTTAAAAAACGGTCGTGAAAGCTCTGTCGTGGAATCTACATTTTGTAGTAGTGGTTGATCTTCGACTCCTGGTTTTGATTGCGAGATCTTTCCTTGCATACCTAGTCGAGATCGCGTCAAACATCGCAAAAGGGAAAGGCTAAGGCAGAGCATATCTTAGAACTCACAGTAACGGAAACACCTTGATGTGAACTAAACACATAGGAAAATCCATAATAGGTAACAATCATACTATCTTTTACTTGATTCACTTGTTAACTATAACATGACAAACACATCCAATCCTCATATCTAAAACTAGTTAATCCAACAGTAATCATCATTCATCAAACGACGAGTTCTGAGGGAGAGTGTTATAGATATAGCAATGAAGAGCGAGAAAAATAAATGAAATATGGAATCCAAATCTAATGTCCGGGGTAAAATAAAAAATTCAAAGAGAAAAATAAATTAAAAATACGGAATGAAAATTATAAGTTTTACTTATGACTGACTATTCGAATCACGACACAATACATGTTACGGTTAGGAAAAATGTGTACAAGTTAGTTTTGGGTCGAACCAACATGACATGATTAAAAAAAAAAAAAAGGATTGGGTTCGGGTCAATCCAATGGACATGCAATCAACCCGCTATAACCTGTTCAAAATTTTTCATACAATTTAGGTTGACTTGGTGGTGATATTTTGAATCATGAACTAATTACGGATTTATTAGCTTTGTGTTTTTGATTTACCTTTTATGATGAACTAATTATGAATTTATATGATTTTATGTTTTCTTATCTAAAGATTTATTAATTAATTTGCTTGGTATGGATCTTAATTGTATGTTAAAATCTCCTTTTTTTTTTTTTTTTTTTTTCTTTTTTTCTTTACTCATGGTGGGTTGGTGAGTTTGTGGGTTGTTGAGTCATGTTGTGGTAATGAACCCAAAATAGTATGTTGGTTAGTCGGGTCAGGTCGGTTTAGGTCGTCAACCTACTGGTTGGGTTAATGTTGAGGCTTTTGACCTGATAGGTAATGGGCGGAGTCCAGTTTAGAGTTTTAACAATTCATGTTCTCTTTAACTCGACACAAACTTGAATTGTTGACATGAATTGTCAGCTCTAGTTTTAATATTAGAGTGGACTAAATTATGAAGAAGTGTTCAAATTATGATTCTTTCCCTAATTTTCTCTTTTTAGTATGGTTTTCAACATTTTTTAAAATATTTTTTTATAATATTTTATCTGACAAAAATTTAAAAAACTATTTAAATTTTTAAATTTGACCCTATGATCAAATGAGAGCTAAATTTATTTCTCCTACATCCGAAAACACCTTGATGGTGTTGTTTGGCACACCATAATGATTATTTAAAAAAAAAAAATCAATTCAAATTAAATCAACTTCATTTTTTATATTTTTTTTTGAAACATATTTCAAACTTTTTTTTTAATTCCTTCTAAACACTCATTCATTTAATATTATCCGTTGATATTGGACTTTTAAAGTCTAAGACGTATCAAATAGGGTTGAAATTCCAAATGATGCAAAACAGGCGCTTCTGTCATTGTACCCCACACGCTTAAATCGTTGTACTACTCTGCAACTTGGAGACTGATCAAATAATGTCATTCATCAATGCCCCTTCGTCCATGGTCACTCATTTTCATATATTGTCTTCTTTTGCTTTTTCTTTTTAAATTTCTTTTGAACAATAAATGCTAATAAATATTCACTTAAAAAAAATCCTAATAAATATGTGTGGTGGTGGCAGTGCAACACTGTCCGCTCTTTTAATTCCACACAGTTTCAGAAACTCATTATCACATTTCATTCTGTGTCATGAATCTTTACTCGCTCTAGCCTTTGCCTAATCCAAACCTGTGATTCTGTGAGTATAAGAAGAAAAATCACAAGTAACTTTTTCCTCCTAGTTTTGCACTTCACTTTCCTAGTTTATTCCTTTCTTTGTTGCAACGTTTTCTTTCGATTCTATTTCGCCAATTTAAAAAACCCAAGGGGAAAAAAAAAAAAAAACCATCACTTTGTTCATTGATTTCTTCTTGTTATAATTGTCAAAGTCTTCTGTTTTTTAACTCTCAAAATTGAAAAATAAAAAAGAACCAAAACAAACAGAAACAAAAAAAAAAAAAAGAAAACCCACTCTGCTGAGCACCAAGTTGCCTTTTTTAAAACCCATAAGAAGATCAGGTATGCTCTTCTTCGATTTCATCCTGTTCTTATCATGATCTGCTCTGTTGTTGTCTGATTATCTGTTATTTTAGTTTTACATATACGTAAATCTTCTTGCATTTACTTCCTTTTTGGTTCTGTTAGGAGCGCCTTTCATTAAATTTCCATATGTATATGACTAAATTAGAGTGTTCTTAAAAAAATAGTAAAAAAGAGTTATGAAAAAATAAAATTTGGAAAGAAAAGAAACAAAGAATACCAGAGAAGAAGTATAGAGTGAACTAGAAAAAGAATTCTATGGAGTTCATTATCGGGGTCGGCTCTGCAATTGTGGGCAAACTTACTGAGGCCACAGTTGTATTGGCTCGCCAGCTGTGTCACTACACAAGCGATGTAGATAGTCTTAGAGCTCGAGTTCAAGAGCTCAATGATGCAAAACGAAACCTAGAAGGTCGAGTTGATGATGCTAGTGGAAAAGGTGAAGATATTCACGTTGAAGTTCAAAACTGGCTAACGAGCGCACGAGGCATCTCCCAAGGAGCCGAGGATTTGCTAAACAATAATCGAGATGGTGCAAGGATCAGCTGCTGCAGTGTGCAAATTCCTAATCTGGTGTCCCGGCGAAAGCTGAGCAGGGAGGCAAGACAAATGGTAGAGGACCTTCAATGTGAAATTCAGGCTGCCAAGGGATTCAATGTGGTTGCTTCTCGTCCTGCTCTGCACACTAACATTGCGATGAGAGGCAATTACGAGGTCTTTGAATCGCGAAAGACGATTTTGGATGCAATTATGAGGGCGCTAAAGGATCGTCACGTTTCCAGGATTGGAGTTTATGGTATAGGCGGCATTGGCAAAACAATGCTTGCCAAAGAAGTTTCTAGGCAAGCCACAGAAGCCAAGTTATTCACTGAGGTGGCCATGACGACCGTGTCCCAAACTCAAGATTACAGCAGATTGCAACAAGACATTGCAGAGAAGATAAAACTTAATATTGACGGACTTCACACTGTATCCGCACGGGCAGATCAGCTACAACGTCGACTGAAGGAAGAGAAGAGTATTCTAATTATTTTAGATGATATCTGGGACGAACTGGATTTGATAGAGGTTGGAATACATCTCGAGAACGAAGGATGCAAGATATTGATGACTTCTAGATCCCAAGATGTTTTACGTTCTATGGATGCTGATAAGAATTTCCCAGTTGCTGATTTATCAGCCAGTGAAGCAATGAACTTGTTTCGGACCATTGTAGGTGATATTGTTGAGCAACGGGATTTTAACAGATTGGCAATCGATGTGGTTAGAGAATGTGGAGGCTTGCCACTAGCTATTACAGTAGTTGCCGGTCCATTAAAATGTCAGAATAACTTGTCCGTTTGGAGGAATACTTTGAATCAACTACGAAGTATTATTTCCCTGACAAATATTGCTGAGCCGCTAAGAAAGGTTTACCGGAGTATAAGGCTTAGTTACGATTCGTTAGCTGATGAAGACAAGTCATTGTTGTTGCTATGCAGTCTATACGGCGAAGATACGGACATATTAGTTGAGGATCTAAGGATGATTGGCGTGGGTTGGGGCTTGTTTCAGAATGTCAGTACATTGGCAGATGCCAGAACGAGGGTGGAGTCATTGGTCGTCAAACTGAAAGATCGTTGCTTGTTGTTAGGTGGTCGTCGTTCTGATTCGGTTAAAATGCATGACATTATTCGTGATGTTGCTAAATCAATAGCATCAAACGAGGGAGGTATGCACAGTGTGACAATAAATGAGTTGGAAGATTGTCAGAACAAGAAAAAGCTCAAAGACTCGAAAGCGATCTCTCTACTTCGACATCCAGATTTCAATCAACTTCCTGAAAGGTTGGAATGTTCGGAGTTGAAGTTATTCCATCTTCATTCTGGTCAAGGAGATCCTATACCAATTCAAAACCACTTTTTAGAAGGAATTAAAGATCAGCTCAAATCTTTGTGTCTTTGTAAAGCAAAGTTGGCACCCACATCCCTATCCTTCCATGCACTTCAGAATCTCCAAACCTTACGTCTATGTGGTTGTGTGCTTGAAGATGTAAATTTTCTTGGAGATCTAAAGAATTTGCAAATTCTTGATCTTTCGGAGTCCACGATTAAGCAGTTACCCGTAAAAGTAGCACAACTAAGTCGTTTACAACTGCTGAATTTGGAAGGTTGTGTATATCTTGAACTGATTGAGCCGAATGCCATCTCAAGTTTGATACAGTTAGAGGAGTTGTACATCGCAGAACAATTTAATGGATGGGAAGTTGGAGAAGACAATGTCAGCAGAAGAACTAATACGAATCTCGCTGAAATAGAGAATTTGCAGAAACTCACTTCTTTATCCTTGAGGGTACGAGATGTCAAAATTTTTCCTAAAGATTTCAAGTTTAGTGAAAAGTTGGAGAGATATAGAATCTCAATTGGTGTCCCAATGCACTACTGGTATTTAACTGGAATTTCAAAGTCGTTGTTTCTAAATCTCCGTGAAAGAAGTCAATTAACAGCACTTGGTCTTGAATCGTTGATGAAAAGGTCGGAATGTTTATCATTAGATGGATTAATCGATGTCAAGAACGTCGTTTACGATCTGGACAGTGAGGGCTTTTGTGACTTGAAGAGTCTTGATTTGAAAAGCGGCGATGGAGTTCAATACATCGTTGATTCTGTGGACCAGCAGATTCATCCTCACAAGGCCTTTCCAGTGTTGGAGAGCTTGCGCCTGGAGGGATTAAGAAACTTGGAAAGGATATGTCATGGTAAGCTCCCGGAAGATTCATTTAAGAATTTGAGGAGGGTCTGGGTGTGGAGATGTGATAAATTGAAGAATGTCTTCCCTTTGTCTGTCTTCAAAAGACTTCACTCCATAGAAGTGTATGATTGTAAGATGATGGAGGAGATGGTAGGCCATGTGAGATCAGAAGATGATGGAGTTGTTGAATTTCCTGTATTACGCTCCATGATTTTATGGAAATTACCAAAGATGGTAAAATTCATGAGTTGGTCTGAGGCGGAGGCAGCTGGCGGCTCTTCATCAGTAGAGTCTCCCGACCCTTTCTTTGGTGAAAAGGTAATATATTTATTTCCAACTTAATTTACTATAATACCCATTATTCTCAAACAAAAATTTTTGCACAAGCTCACTTTCTTCTCTTCCACGAGTCTCTAGTTTTAGTACCACATTTTTTCTGTTGTCTATTCTCCATGTAAAAATGATTAATAAGGGGACAATTAGTCTACTAATGGATTATGTTTTTAATTTCCTTCATTTTTCATAGATTTAAAATCATCAGTATTAGATTTGAGATATTTTTCCAATAAATAGTTTTATTGATCATCAATATAATATTAATATTTGAGATGTTTTTTCAGATACGTTGTGATAGATCATCAATATTAGTTTTTATATCTAAATCCATACTTTTTTCTCCTCCTAAAAGGCACTATATATATCAGTTGGAAGTTACAGTAGTTTCTCTTTTAGATATGTAGATGCACCCATTCTTTTTGTGATGTGCAAAGTTTTATTAGTTTCTCTCTCGTTTGTTGTGGAGTACATGATATCTTTCAAAGTAAAATTTAGCTTGTTAAATTTTTTTAAAAAAATGTCCCTTATTTGCTAAAAAAATAAAAAAATTAGGATAAGTGGCCCATTTTGATCACCCAATTTAATAGGTAATCAAACTTTTTTTTTATTTAGCAAAATAGCCTTTTGTCATTTTTTTTTTATTCAGATTTAATCAATCAATGATGGACTTCAAAATTAGTGATTACAGTCAATTACTGATTTACCAGATTAACAATATTATGTGGTCAATCTCGAATTAACTAGTTAAGAAAATTGATTGACCATTTTATAAAACAAATGACATTTTCACTAACTTTTAAAAATTTCAGACATTTGTTAAAAAACTTCTTAAAAAATGCTATTTACCTCAAAATCCAAAAAAAAAAAAAACAAAAAAAAAAAAAAAACAAAAACCATAGCAAGAGAAGCTTTCCTAATAGTAAACCTAAATTAGGTAAAAAGGGAGTCTTTTAATACATATTTAAATAATATGGCTAAAATTTTTTTATTTAGGAAAATGAATGTTAATCAGTGCTGGACATAGACAATAAGTGAAAGTTACATGATATTAACATTTTGTCACTCACTGAATCATAATAGGTCAGTCAATCATTGATTGATAATTAAAAAAAAAACCATTAATAATTTTGCTAATTTCACAAAATTTTGGTTATTTAAAAAAAAAACTTCTATAAAAAAAAATTTTCATTTACTTATATATCCCATAGATCATTTGTAATATACATGAAACGGAGTCAATACATTATTTGAAACTTAAAATCCCAAATGAATGAAACGTCAATTATACCATTATTTGAATTTCAACTACACAACTATTTAAATTTCTAACTTTTATGACTTTTTAAAGTGGCTTAAATTAGATAACAAAGTTAATGTAAGATGAAAAGCAAGATTGAGTAAGACTGAAAAAAAAAAA
Source organism: Ficus hispida (assembly GCA_025413025.1). Lineage (NCBI taxonomy): Eukaryota > Viridiplantae > Streptophyta > Magnoliopsida > Rosales > Moraceae > Ficus > Ficus hispida. The sequence goes on from CM046363.1 coordinate 7,876,087, forward strand.
AAAAAAGGTAAAAGAGATAGACACAGGGTTAAAATATAGTCATACCATTTTTTAGTTCAAAATTTTGGTTCAACTCATTCCCTTTGAAAAAAAATGCATATATTTATGACTCCGCGACTACCCACAAGAATCAAATTGACAAAAAGGGTTAACCTAAAAAACTCTATCTACAACTTTGAAGGAAAAATTCCTCAAATTTTGTTATTATAATTTAGGCTAACTTGCTGATCAGTTGAAAATCTGTTTTTATTTTAAGAATTCTCTTAGTAGTTACATAGAATATGCATAGATGAATTCCTTAGAAGTTAAATGACAAATAAAACTTTGACTCATTCTATATAGTGAATTATCACTTTTTGATCACCTATGTTAATTGTTGTGATTTTCTTTTAATTTGTCATTGTTGTATCTACTTTTTGTCATCTTTATATTATGTTATGAAACTTATAAAAGTGAACTATTAATATTTAGATAATCTAAAAATAAAAATTGCATTGATTGCATAAAAAAATGAAGTCACCAATAAATAAGAATCAAATCTTAAATTTGATATTAGCTATATCTTGTGATAAATTTGTCACAAAATTTAACATAAAGTAAATTTGGGATCAAAGATAGGTACTTAATTGAATAGTACTTTTTTCATCTAAATATCAAATTTTGTCATTGGCATAACAATTCAGTATTTGCATTAGAGATCCTCTTACTTTCCGATTTCACAGTCGTAAGGCATGATTAGTTCCACAAAATCTCATTGCACCGCCCAGTCCGGAATATGGTTATAACTAATAAAATGTAGTAGATATCTATATATTTTATGTAGAGTAGAACATTTAAGTGAAGAATAACGTCAATTAAAGAGTTTGTGCTTGAATGGGACAAATTGAAATATATAAACATACACTTACATACTATTTCCATCTTATTCCTAGTATTACTTCTGGACTAAATATATAAGGAACGGGATACTCATTTCTTCTCAACTTATACTTTTTATTTTTATTTTTTAAGACTCAAAAACAATTTTACAATACGTACGTGTATATATAATAGAGATATATATTCTTTACTCACTGAAAAGCTTTTACATCACTACAAATTCAATCAATTCAATTTCCAACTATGTTTGACATATTTTGTATTGGTCTTCAAGACAATCTTTTTTTTTTTTTTTAAGTGTCAAAAACAATTTTTTTTTCCTTATTAGGTCTTGTATCTAGAACTTTGGTGAGTACGCATTTAGGTCAATTTGCTGAATCAATTGAAAATTTATGGTTAGGAATTTGACAATGTTAATATACAAAACAGATTTCTTTATGGGTTCAAACAAACCTAGTTAAATTTTTTACGTTAAAATTTTCAGTTACTCCATTTATACAGTGAACTGTCAAGTTTTAAGTCATGTTAATTAATTAATGTTTGGATGTATGATTTTCATCTTTAATTACATAATCATTTTTACTTTCACAAAATATCTATTTCACGTTATTTATTGGTTAATTTTATATCCTTGATATATGGGAAAGTTAGTTTTGTTCATCTTTAGCCCAAAAAAAAAAAACAAAAACAAAAAACAAAAAACAAAAAACAAAAACAAAAACAAAAGAAGAGAAATATATGACATAGTCAGATTGCGGAATAGTGTTTTTTTTTTTTTTCAATCCAATATATAATTCGAGTTGCCTTTGACTCTTCGTAGGTTGTGCTTCCCAGCCTGGAAGATTTAACTTTGAATAAATTGGGCGTCAAAAAGTTATGGGTAGACCAGCTTGCATCAACTTCTTACATGCCAAATTTAAGTAGCTTGTATGTTAGAGACTGCAACAACTTAAAATATGTGTCATCATTTGCTACGGCTAAAAGCTGTCTCATAAAGCTTATGAAGCTAGAAGTAAAAGGCTGCAGAGTCTTAGAAGAGGTACTAGTCATAATAGACTTACAAGGAGAAGACGGCGGGAGTTTGGAAAAGATTTCGCTTCCTCAACTCAAATATCTCAAGCTTTATGATCTTCCATACCTCAAGAGGTTTTACAAAATCCTCATGAATTCAAGATGTTAGAGACCAATTCCAGGTCTACAGAGATAATAGTTAATAGAGCTGAACCTGAAGAAATGGAATTTAGCGCAAAAGAATCCCTCTTCAATGAAATGGTAACTTTTTTGTTCTAAATTCTTCAGTTTTGAAAACTATCGCTTTGTCTTTAATTCCTTCCTGTCATTTTGCTTTTACTTTCGGCTTTTTCAAAAGCAAAAAACTTTTGAAACTCATAACATGAAGATTTGTAGGGCATTCAGTCATGTTTGGATCCACTTGGTTTATCGTTTTCCCTTGGGTAAAAGACAAACATTTAGAGGGATAACATCAATGAAAGTATGTGCTTTTGCATATGAAGTACCTATATTCATTTCATCTCAACTGATCATAGTACTTTTTTTCATCGTTTTAGCATATGTATGTATATATATATTATTGGTTGAAAAGGTCTTACATCACTATATCCAAATATAGGTATTCCATCTAAGAGGATAAAAATACTTTTGTTTATTAACAAAAATTCTTAATTTCTTAAATAAAAATGAAAAATAAAGTACCAACCTCACTTAGACTAACTCAGAAGAAGCAGAGGAGTCTTGGAGTCGTAGCACTTAGGTCTTAACTTATTTCAACTCCATAAAGTCGGTGGCTCGGTGGCCAAAGGGCTTAATATCACAAATTATAAATTAATTAAAAAAAAAGTTCCATTGGTAAATTGAAATAACAGTAATTTTTTTTTTTGAGAAATTAAATTAAGATGGTTAAAATTACTTTTCATGATTTTGTGCACGTGCTTCCTCTAGAAATTTGATTTTTACTAATTAATTTCTTTTTTTTTCCTCAACAAAAAAGGTAAAGACTTATATTAGGGACCTTATGTGTGTCCAAAAATTATCCACTAAAGCTCCCAACACATCAAAATTTTACAAATTTAGTTGGATAAAAATAAAGGATACTAACTTAGTTCAAAGGAAACACGAAATAAACTAGACAGAATAAATATTATTTAAAGTTATGGTGCCCGGTATGTAGCCTATTACTTTAGAATATTTAAACTTCTTTATTTTTTAAATTTAATCTCATCTATAGAATTGAGAGAATCTGCATGTCTAATATATATTATAACTAAGTACAATATATGGAAGATTAATTATCTAATTAGTACAGCATTTTTAAGTCAATTGTGTATACACACATTAAGAATTATCTTTTACAGCTTGAGTTTTCCAGCTTGGAGACATTGGATTTGGATGGATTGAATGCTGTTGAAAGTGTATGGCAGCTTCAAACAACTTGTTACATGGTCAACTTAACGAGCTTAGAAGTACGAAACTGCAAGAGCTTGAAGTATCTCTTCTCTTTGGCTGTGGCTGAAAGGCTTGTAAAACTAAAGAATGTACTAGTAGAAAATTGTGAAGTCATGGAAGATATTGTAGTCACAAAGAAATTGGGAGAGGAAGGAAGGTCGGAAAATAAGATTTTATTCCTCAACTAGAATATCTCATGCTTTCAAACTTCCAGCCATCAGAAAGTTCTATCATGAAGAGGTAATTACTTTATATTTTCAATCTTATATTTTCTCTAGTTTGGTTGTTGCATTATTTTTGCTATGCATTAGGTAATTCATGTTATGAAACTTTAGAGCTGGAGTGGATGTAATTTTTGCTAACTTTGAGTTTAATTAAAATAAAACAAAAGTATCAAGGTACAAAGCGTTTCCCACAAAACAAAAGTTGCCCTCGGCTTTGGGATACATTTGGTGAAAATATTTCGGACACTGAAGAAAGTTGAGGCACTGGAATATATAAGGAAGAAGAAGAGATGAATTAGGTAATGTTGACTTCGCTACCTGAGTAGAAAACTATATTAAACAAAATGCAACTATATTACGATGACCTATCAACATGCACAGGTGAGATTTTTTGGGCATTCCACAATCAATCTTAAAATGCTTGAGAACCGTACTACGTTGAGAGTATTCTTAATTAGTAATTAACAGAAGAATGAATTGCGATTTTTCTTCACATCCGATGCCAATACTAAGCTTCAAAGAAGGAAGAAAAATGATATTCAACTTTTTTTTTCCCACTTAGCTCTTTTATTTTCGTACTATAATTATTTCCTTCCAACAAATAAATTGAGTTTTTTTTTCTTTTATCTAAAACCAGTGAAATCAATTTAGAAACTACTTTTAGATCATACATTTTTGCTTTTTATAAAACACAACGTTGATTGCCACTTGTCAAGCCAACGAATTTTTTTTTTCTAAAAGTAACGTTCAAGAAATATTTTGCTTGCCAGTTACCACCACTGGAATGACCCACATGGTATGCTCTTCTCTTCCCGGCCACTAAAATAATTACTCATAAAATTTGCTTTGAGTGGCATTATTAGATGGTACCTTCACTATTTTTGTTGATGCAAAAATTACAAGTTAATTGTCTTCCTAATGTTTTTACTCCAGTTATACCTTTGATAAATCCATCGTAACTCTTTTACACACTAACATTTTTCATTATCGTTTCATTAGATCATTTTGCGTAGACATGAATCTCTGAGTACTGATTGGAGCGAAGATATAATTGAGATACTAGGCATGAGTCAATCTTCAAGTGCGCT